>JAXIVD010001329.1:2500-10000 GCA_036785275.1 Cancer borealis | reverse complement strand
TATCCCACACACACATACACATATATGCACACACACACACACACACACACACACACACACACACACACACACACACACACACACACACACACACACACACACACACACACATACACACCCTCACGTGTGTGTATGTGTGTGTTGCTGTAATACAGACTGGAAACATTCTCCTAACATCCACCTCCACAAAGCCAGTCTATTGTCGCCTCAGCACAGTCTCGCACCGTCACTGACTAACCCGTGAGTTGCAGTGTTTCCGTCACACTTTTACTCGTACAAAGTATCCTTCATGACAAAGTAAAAAGCAGTATTACACCATGTTTTGCAATATGCACTTTTAAAAAAAAGTGCAAACAAAATACTTAGCTAATACATGTTCCAACAATTTTTAAAATAATAACGCACAACACTCACTCAATGCGTGTTATCAGAGAGGCAAGGCTGGCAGATACCTTTTGACTGATGGCATGGCTGAGCACCGCGCTGGAACCAGTTGACAAACGTATGCAAGTTGGGACTAGATCAGAGAGAGAGAGAGAGAGAGAGAGAGAGAGAGAGAGAGAGAGAGAGAGAGAGAGAGAGAGAGAGAGAGAGAGAGAGAGAGAGAGAGAGAGAGAGAGAGAGAGAGAGAGAGAGAGAGAGAGATATATAATGTAGTTTAAACCTCACACACGTACCAGCAACGTTCAGAGTCTCTCTTCTTTACCTGTTACAAAACGAGTAGTAAATCTGCTTCATAGATTAACCTTCCAACCCCTCGAGGAGAATCTATTGAGATGCAGAGTTAATATTCATACAAGCTTGGGATCTGGTCCGCGTGGTCAGTCCAAGAATGGCATGACTAGCGGCCACGTGGTGTCCTGCCATTAGTATTATTATCAATTATGCAGATCAAAAGCGCTTTAACCGACATGATATTCACAAATCCCGTCACCTCACTTCACCAAGCCACGGTAGGAGTGAAGAAGATAAAGAATTATTTTTTTCATAATTAATTGCGTACTACCTTTACCTTGCACATGACATCTTATTTGTTACATTCTAAAAAAAATAACATAATAACTCCCGCACACAACACATTAACGCCTCCCTTTCTAGCAAGAAACTGATCCTAGGATTGGAAATATTTTACCTCATTTCAACCATATAATCTAGAATTTACAACTTTGCTCTCAATGACCATCTTCGTATCTGTAACGCAAATGCCATTCATTTAGTGCCACGGATATATTCCCTTTGGCCAAAGCAAGTTTTCGAAGTTTTTGCCCTCAAGCACCAAAACCGTTGGTCGGATGGGAATATAGCCAACATTTACCAGGCTTAGAATAACGAGATTTACATCTTTACTCCCAATGGCCAACTCCGTATCTCTAAGCTAAATGTCAATTTTCACGTGCAATATATATATATGTAAATATATATATATATATATATATATATATATATATATATATATATATATATATATATATATATATATATATATATATATGTATATATATATATATATATATATATATATATATATATATATATATATGTATATATATATATATATATATATATATATATATATATATATATATATATATATATATATATATATATATATATATATATAGACACATATATATATATATATATATATATATATATATATATATATATATATATATATATATATATATATATATATATATATATATATATATATGTATATATATATATATATATATATATATATATATATATATATATATATATATATATATATATGTACATATATATATATATATATATATATATATATATATATATATATATATATATATATATATATATATATGTAATTTCTTGGCTATATCACATTGTTTGTTGGTACAGGATTATGGTTACATTCCATTTCAAATAAGTATAGTGATGACCTGCCCTTAAGGAAGAAAATACAGCTTTGATAAACAAGGACCAAGGGAGCAAACCTGATTTCAAAGCTTTGTGGAATGTGTCTTTTTGTGCGTATGTGTGTATGTGTGTGGATATATGTGTGTGTGTATGTATGTGTGTATGTGCGTATGTGTGTGGCTATATGTGTGTGGATATATGTGTGTGTGCATGTGTGAGTATGTGTGTGTGCGTGTATGTGTGTGGTAATAAATTATGATGCATATCACCTATAAAAAGAATGGAAATGAGCCTATTAGTCACTTGGTCGAGTGAAAGAAATATGTTACACAATTAATTATCTAATCTGGAATCAATATAAACCAAATTACATGTATTTACAGAAAGATTTATTCAACACACACACACACACACACACACACACACACACACACACACACACACACACACACACACACACACACACACACACACACAGCTATATTTCATTCTTATTGCAAAGGAGCATAGAAGAAGAAAAAAGGAAAGCTTAGAATCACAAGAGATATGAAAAAATTGAAGCCAGAACGCAAGGTGGAAGCAGTGTAAGGATTGAAAGAGGAGGAAGGGAAATAAATTGATGGAGGGAGGAGGTTTGGCTTAGGTGAGGCGTCGAGGCGAGAGGGAAGGAGAGATGGAGGAAGGGAGGGAGGGATGGAGGAGGGAAGGGAGATGCCATGAGCTCTAAATTGATATCGCTCCCTCAACACCTGTACCTCAGTTTTTCTCTTTGTGTTACCTTGTCACGTCAGGTCAACCATTCAGCAAACCAGCAACAAATAAAGGGTGACAAAAAATAACACAATATCGTAACGACGTACTTAGCTTGTATGGATGTGCACAACAAATGTCCTGGAAAAAAATACAAGTGTTATGCCCACGATTTATCCGTAGGAAGACTTCAAAAACGACAGGTAACAAAACACTTACACTCACTCACTGGATTCATGAGAGTGAGTTCAGCTTTTCATATTTTTAGATTTATTTATCTACTTTTTTATTATGATTTTATTATGATTAGCCAGCGTATTTCGAGGTAGCTTACACATGAACAACCTATGATTAGTGGACTGACAGTAACATAAGGACTACTGATCTGAGGTACCAATTACAATACTTATATTTTTGACGTTACTTTAGACAGACAAGACCCACAGGCGGAGTTTATCAGGACTACCTTTCCACAGCAGGTAAGAGCATATAAAACATACTGACCAGGAACGAGCAGTGCAAAACAGAGAAAGCAGAATGAATGACGTACAGCATGACGGGAAGAGTGACAGCTGCTCGCTCCTGACAGGCCGGTAGTGCTGACCAACCCCCTCGCCCTCCTCCTACCCCTCTTTACCTCCTGCCACGGACCTGCTGGGGTGAGACGTGTCACCTTAACCGTTGTGCATGGTCAGAAATACCGCCTTTCATCTCTTTTGAATTCCGGAGGTGAAGAATTGATCGGATTACATATGACATGCATGAGAAAATAGACATTAATACTGTTCGTTGTTTTTCCAACACCACCAACACCACCACCCTATACTCTTCCACCTTCTACTCGTTGTTGCTGTTGTTGTTGTTATTCTCTGTTTCTTCCTCCTCCTCCTCCTCCTCCTCCTCCTCCTCCTCCTCCTCCTCCTCCTCCTCAGGAAGGGATTGGAGGGACAAGGCTCCCAGCCTCCTCCTCTTCCACCACCTCCTCCACCTCCTCCTCCTCCTCCTCCTCCTCCTCCTCCTCCTCCTCCTCCTCCCCCTACCCTAGAGGTGCTCTTAGAATCCCTAGAAAACCACTAACACAAAAGACTTTTAACACATTCCAGGTAATCGGATCGACACAAGAGGAAACAGGAGAGACAAGGTTGGTGGGTGACTCCATCCTACGTGGGCAGCTGATTGAGTTCAGTGGACGCGCTCCAAATAACAGAAAGCGTTACTGTATTCCAGGAGCCAGGCTTGACGATATAACAGATGTATGCGAAGAGGTCACCAGCGACGCAGACAATAACACTCTTTTTATCATCCACGCAGGAACAAACGATGTGTCATCCACAAGACCCGAGGAGTTGCTTGAAAAGTACAGGAAGATGATCCGCCAGTACAGGACAAAGTCTAATAACATTGTTATTTCAGGCATTCTTCCCAAGATAGATGCTGAACCGAGGTTCTACGGCAAGGCGCTCATCATCAACCACAGACTCGAATCCCTCTGTTCACAGGAAGGTGTTGACTTCCTAAACCTGTGGGATGACTTTTACAATAACCCACTTCTTTTCCAGTACGACGGACTGCACCTGAACAGTGTTGGGCATGCTCGCTTGGGCAGACTTTTCAGTGATAAAGTTTTTCTTTATAGGTCAAAAAACGCCGAGCGGACGAGAGCAGCAAAGACATCATAGTTTCTCCGTGTAATGCCACCACTGAGCCAAATAATAATGTCACAGCTGATCCAATTACTAACGTCACCACTGATCCTAATGCTAATGACGCTACTGATCCGAATATTAAAGTTTGTTATGTAAATGCTCGCAGCATCAGAAATAAATTCACTGATCTTGAAGCTCTCGCCGCAATGGATCAGTACCATATCATAGGAGTCACAGAATCATGGTTAGACACGTCGAACAGAGATTACATTGCAGAATTTCAGTTATCCGGTTATACAATTTTTAGCTGTGAAAGAGAAAACAAAATTGGTGGTGGTGTAATCTTATATATTCACAGCTCGCTCCATCCGATCTCCCTTAAAACAGAACCCATCAACGGAGTGGACACAGTTTTCATCGAATTAAAGAGTAACTCGAGCAGAAAAATACTTGGATTGATTTACAGACCACCAGGAAGACCCGCTGAAATTGACCGTTTGCTTTTCGAATCAATCTCCGAAACAATTAGTCAATGTGAAACAATCATTATGGGCGATTTTAACTTGCCAGTAACGAGATGGGGAAATCCGTTAAGATCACATGCAGGACACGACCTGTACACGAATTTATTAGAGAGCGAATTACATCAACACGTTCATGAACCGACGCGCGACTTAAATACCCTTGACCTCATTCTTTCAACAAGCGAAGAGATAGTCAGCAACGTAAATGTTGGCCCAGTTTTCAGCTCAAGCGACCATCGGATAATTACGTTCAACTTGAAAATGAAGGAAATAAAAGTAAATGACAGTAAGGAGAGGGTACCAAATTACCAAAGGGCAAATTTCACCAGAATGCGGACAATTCTAGAAGACACTGACTGGAGTGAACTGTTGTCAGAGTCAGAATCAGATATTGATAGGTCATGGGAGGCCTTTACCACAAAGCTGAACGAAGCTATTAGAGTATGTGTACCGTATCGTTACAGACGTTCAGCAAGGAAGAATAAACCAAAATGGTGGAACGATGAGATAAAAAACAGCCTCTCTCTCAAAAAACACGCGTACGATAAGTATATATCAACTAAAAACCAAGATGACAAAGTTGAGTTTGACAGAGTTCGTCGCGAAACTAAGAGACTAATAAAGCGCAGCAAGAATAACCTTGAAGAATATATAGCGGAATCATGTAAATCTAATCCTAAAGAATTTTATAGTTTTGTTAAGAGTAAAAAAGCCCTTACCTGTAATATCGGTCCACTTACTAAAGGACAAGGAAATCACACAAACGACGAAAATGAAATGGCTACAATCCTAAACAACTTTTTTGCATCCGTATTTACAGAAGAGGATTGTTCATCGTTTCAACCACTCGAGACTAGAAGAACCGAAAACTTCTTAAATGTTTTACTCATCGTAGAAAATGACGTTGAACAAAAAATTGATAAGATGAAAACTAATAAAACCCCTGGACCAGATAAAATTTCCCCGAAAATCTTGAAAGAGGTCAAGCATCAGATCAGTAAACCGCTTGCAATCATATTCAATAAATCCTTAAGGATTGGTAAAGTTCCATCAGATTGGAAACGTGCTAATGTAACCCCAATCTTCAAAAAGGGAGACAAGTCACAACCCGGAAATTATAGGCCAATCAGTCTGACGTCAGTAGTATGTAAATTAATGGAGACAATCATTCGTGACAATATGGTGAAATTCCTTGAAGACAACGATATAATTAAACCCTCACAACATGGTTTCCGTAATAAACGTTCATGTCTAACTAACTTATTAGACTTCTTTTACAATGTTTTTGACACGTACGATGAAAGCAGAGCAGTAGATATCATATATCTGGATTTTCAAAAGGCCTTTGATAAAGTTCCCCATCAACGATTGCTTAACAAACTAAAGACTCACGGTATCTCTGGTAGCATCTACAATTGGCTTCAGGACTGGCTCTCTGAACGTAAACAGAGAGTAGTCTTAAACGGTGTCTCCTCTCAATGGTTAAACGTAAAAAGTGGCGTACCACAGGGTTCAGTACTTGGCCCTATTTTGTTTCTGATATATGTTAATGACATAGATGATGGGATCTCATGCAAAATATCAAAATTCGCTGACGATACGAAAATTGCCAGTAAAGTAACTTCGACAAGTGACAGAGAAGTCTTACAATCAGACCTTGATCGACTAACGTCTTGGGCCAATAAATGGCAAATGAAATTTAACGTCGATAAATGTAAGGTACTACATATCGGAAGAAATAATGATCACGTTCAGTACCAAATGAATGGAAAACTACTTTCTGCAGTGAACAAGGAAAAAGATCTAGGAATCACAATATCAAGCGATTTAAAACCCAGTCAGCATTGCTCAGAGGTAGTTAAAACCGCTAACAGATTGGTCGGCTTTATTGGGCGTACTTTCGAAAATAAATCAGAAAAAGTCATATTAAAACTGCATAATTCACTAGTACGACCTCATCTTGAATATTGCGTACAGTTCTGGTCCCCATATTACAGAAAGGACATTGACAAACTGGAAAGAGTCCAGCGTAGAATAACGAAAATGATTCCAAGGCTGAAAAATAAACCTTATGAAGAAAGACTTAAAGAATTAAACTTATTCAGCCTCGAAAAACGAAGGATGAGAGGAGATTTAATTGAAATGTTCAAGATAATTAAAGGATTTGATAATATCAATGCAGAAGATTACATTACTTTTGATCGATCAAATATAACAAGAAGACGTCATACTTTTAAGATTACTGGTAAAAGATTCACATCAAACGAAGCCAAACATTTCTTTTTCAATCGGATCGTTAACGTTTGGAACTCCCTGCCCGCCAATGTCGTCGACAGTAAAACAATTAATACATTCAAAAATAGACTGGACAAATACTTAGAAGCCAATCCGCAACTAAAACATTATTCGTCAACATAGTAAACTTTGAGCAAGTTCCTTCTAATGTACAGTAATTACAAAATCTCGATTCGGAAGGACGTCGCTAGGGGCCTGACATCGCTTGCCAGGTAGTAGTGTTAGTGACAGTAGTAATAGGCTAGACTAATCTAATTCCACGCATTTATTTATTTATTTTTACTTATATTGCATGGTTGGCCTTCCTCTCCTGCCAGTCGTGGCTGGTGGGAGAATCCCTCACCCTTACTATCCTGTATCCTTCATCCCAGATTAGATAGTGT
>JAXIVD010001328.1:85000-90529 GCA_036785275.1 Cancer borealis | reverse complement strand
ATGATAGTACTTAAGGTATAAACGTAACCTTCCGCATTTCCTCCTCCGTCCCAGTTGCAGTTTTGTTGGAGTATAACCTACAATTCTTTAACTTATTCGTCAAGCTGTATTTCATGTCAGTCTTTTTTTTAAGTAACATCAAACAAAGAGATTGAAATTGATTTTAGATTATGAATTAAAAGCCTAATTTATAAGTATTACCGATGCACAAGCTTCTGAACAAGTATGGCATGTTGAGAAGAGCTCGTTGTGCGAGGAGACTGAGGTAAGTTGGAAGACATATTGTAGTTGAATTATGGTTGTCGGGTAGGATGGAGAGACTACAGTTATGTTATATCTGTGCCACATATGACTGACTAATAACTGTATTTTTGAAACATTTGTTTTTTGGACTTCTCAAACATCTGTATTTTAGACTTTTCAGACATTTGTACTTTAGACTTTACAGACATTTGTATTTTCATATCTAATTCTCCTTAATTTACAGTTATTAGTGTTAATTAAGGTCAAAAGGACATCAAACATAGCAGCACGTATTAACCTGTTTGTTACCTATTTGTGTTTGTTGTACTATAGAAAGTTTGACTCTTTGAGATTTGGACGCGCAGCGGAAACTTCTCGCCGGTAATGTAATAGTTTGAATTGTTTTTACATTGATTGATCTCTTAACGGTACGAGAAAACAGAAACTAAAACTAAAGACAAGTCTGTTTCAAGTACTGATCTAAATTCGCCAACCAACATGAGTCCAAGTGAGACAGACAGGTGCGGCGCAGACCGTAGTTATGTGTTGTGGTTTAATGATTACTTCTTCGTTCATCTGCTTCTCTAGATGGTCCGGGCGGCTTAGAAAACCTCCTCAATCCATCGATATAAAGCCACATACTTTTTCCTACCCACGAGAGAGGTTAAGGTAACGTACTCCTCAGGGAAATGTACAAACATATTCCTTATCGCCGGTCTATTTCCAGTGCCCTTAACCACACACACACACACACATACACACACACAGACACACACAGACACACACACACAGACACACACACACACACACACACACACACACACACACACACACACACACACACACACACACACACACACACACACACACACACACACACACACACATACACACACACACACACACACACACACACACACACACACACACCTCATGAGTAGCTTCGGCGCTAAGAGAACCCACTCCTTCCTCAGGACACTTACGACACGCTTCACTGCACCACTACGAGCACACCACCGATTGCAGCACCCACCGGAGCGCGTCTGAGGGCGGTCTGCGCAGCGCACCTCCGTGATCGCTTCCCGGGCGTGCTGTAAGGTGAGACCGGTTGGTAAGAATAGCTTCTGGCATAACGCACACACACACATACACACACACATACATACACTGACCCAGGGGCATTTTTCCTTCTTGGCAAAGTGTAAGACGCCTCCGGAGTCCTAGCAGCCAGTCTTGCCGAAAGGAATGAGTTATTTTAAAGCCGTAGTACCTTGAACCATCCCCCGACCCCTCTGAGCTGGCTGCCAAAGAGTGCCTGAGACCGCATTCTTTTCCTTGCGTCTGACTCCTTCTGCCGGTTGGTTGATCGCCTCAATAACTCAAAACCTGTTCATTCTGGCGGCATTCTAACATCCTCAAAAAAGTCAAGAAGGCAATGTATGTATAGCTTCATCTTCCTCTTACTTGATTTCATCTCCGTTGTGATTATTACGGTCTTCTTACCATCTTTCTGTCTTTAATCCCCCTCCCTTCTCCTCCTCCTCCTCCTCCTCCTCTTTCTTCTACTCCTCCTCGTTCTCCTCCTGTCATTACCATTATTCATCACCCTTCCTTTTCCTACCCTCCCCCTTTCTCTCACTTGGCTTCCATCTTCCCTCCTGGCTTGGGTGAAGACTTCCCGTAGAGTTTTGTTGACTCATATCTCTTCCTCCTCCTCTTCGCATGGAGACTCCAACACGTCTCCACCTGGGTAGCTAATGCACGTCGTCCTCGTCCATTAATTGAGTGCATTATTGACGAGGCGAAATGAAAGTTTATTGTTTAAATTGTAAAAAGAACGTCAGGATCACTACCGATTGAGCATTTATCGTAATGACAAGTATTTTCAATGTCTTGTAAATGATACCAAATTGCTATAGTTAATTCGCTTGTTTTACCTAATAACTAAAACACGCAACAGTGGGACGTTTGTGTGGTGTCCTTAATGTTTGTAAGTGCGTTCAGTGTGTAAGGTTCATCGCTGCTACTATGGTCTGGTAACACTGCCTCCTTAGATGCCCTGGCTAGCGACACTGGGCACCTCTTAGCGACCGGTAGTTGGCTTACGGCCGCCCCTTCCTCGGTATGCCTAGAGCTCGTAATGGTAAGTGTTCGGAAGGATTGCAGATTTACGATGGATATTCAGGGTATCGAACACATCAATAATTATGTTTATACTTGAAGGTAGAGGAAGAAGTTGCTTGTATTTCTTCCTTAATTCTCCACATATATGTTGTAGAAACAGTGTATGATTTCTAAGAGATGGTGCATGGTTTTGAAAAGGTTTATAGTCAATATTAAATGTCATTCAACCGAACTAGTTTATGTCTTAAAATGGATGTTCATCATTGTAATAATTTTTTTTTTTTTTAGTTTTTTTTTTTTTTAAGGGGCGGTGGGGGACGCATGTCATTACTCTGTCCCCTCTGCCCCCTGTGTCCCCTCCCCTTAGGATTTATTATCTCCTTCCCCCCATACTTAACCAGCCGCCCGAAGCCTCCCATTACACTTGAGGAAACGGTAAAAAATTCTCCCTTTTGATGATAATTCCCTCCCAGCAGATGTCTCAGGGCCTTAGAACCTGCTACTCACCTTTGTTGGCTTAATTAGTGAGATTTACGTGCAGGTGTGTGTGTGTGTGTGTGTGTGTGTGTGTGTGTGTGTGTGTGTGTGTGTGTGTGTGTGTGTGTGTGTGTGTGTGTGTGTGTGTGTGTGTGTGTGTGTGTGTATGTGTGTGTGTGTGTGTGTGTGTGTGTGTGTGTGTGTGTGTGTGTGTGTGTGTGTGTGTGTGTGTGTGTGTGTGTGTGTGTGTGTGTGTGTGTGTGTGTGTGTGTGTGTGTGTGTGTGTGTGTGTGTGTGTGTGTGTGTGTGTGTGTGTGTGTGTGTGTGTGTGTGTGTATGTGCGTGTGCGTGTGCGTGTGCCTGTGCGTATGCGTGTGCGTGTGTGTGTGTGTGTGTGCTGCTAACTCTCAAAGACTTTACTTTCTCATATGGAAACGCTTTAATTTCTATGTATGAAATCGAAAAGTTTCATATATTATTACATGAACCATTAAATATAATCCTATTGACTACATGAACGTCATTTGCTTATATTTAACTATGTTTTTTTAAGTTCGCCAATTACTTTTTTTTATCTATGATCTAAGTTTAATTACGTGTTTTCCAGAAGCAGCAGCAGCGGTAGCATGAATAAAAATTTTAATATTACTTATTGAGATCATAAAACACACATAGCATAGCCAACAAAACACGCACCTGTCTCTCCCTTCAGATGGACAGGTGTGTTCGCTCACTACCTGCCTAAATCAAGGTATGGGACGACACAGAATTTCCCAGCGCTATTGTTACTTATGAGCTACCTGGCACTAGGAGTCACAGAAAGTGCCAAGGAGGGAGCACTACTTAACATTACCGGTCAGGAATTCAGTCCATAAAAAATAAAAAGGTGAAGCATAACAGTGACGGAGCAGTGAGCGTACATGTAATTTATCTGCCAAGCTGCCGAGGGGAAGAGCATTCTAAGACCCATCTCAAGTGTCATCTGTTAAGTTTTTTTTTTTTTTATAATCCTCTTCTTCTCTGATATCATGTGTTATTTTTAAAAGGAGATTCTGCATACTAAACACAACATATATTCTCGAGTTCTAATATTGCTATTATTAGGATGCGGTTAGACTTCAACGCTCAGAGATGCATAGTATTTAATGAGAAAAAAGGTGCAAGAATATTATTATTATTATGTTCAGCTGTTGTACCAGAAGAGAGAGGAGGAGGAGGAAGAGGAAGAGGAAGAGGAGAAAGAGGAGGAGGAGAAGGAGGAGGAGGAGGAGGAGGAGGAGGAGGAGGAGGAGGAGGAGGAGGAGGAGGAGGAGGTCATATTCATATCTGATTTATAAGAACACTTTCTATTCCCGTCTAAATACTGTGAAATTAAAAGGAGAGCAAGAGATAAAATACCAGTTTTTTCTTAACTTTCTGGTTTATGAGGAGGGGAGTCGGGGAGGTGACAGTATACCTCTAAGCCTGGCAAGAATAGAGGCATGTGTCGCCACTGTGAATAGCACCAGTAATGGGAAAATACGTGATCTATATACGAACCATGAAAGAAAGAGAGAAAAAAAGAGAGAGATTTGTGTATATGTCTGCAGAGGACAACGAGAAAGAAAGGAAGGAATTACTATGATAGCCAGACGTGTGAATAAGGTACAGGCAGGAGGATGTAAAAGCAAAATCAAAGAGAGATCGAAGGAAGGAATAGACACACGGTTATTGTTACCTACTACTCTCATTCATTACTTTTATATAGACTAAATGTATGGAAAAGTAATAAACTGTCTCAGACAGTATTATATTATGCAGAATATTGTGTTTGATAAACTTTCAGTGTATTTCTCCTGATTTCATATTTAGTTATATATTAATAGTTCTTCCATGTATCTTTCGTATTATTCATTTTTCTATGAAATGTTTTGTAAATTTTTTCTTAGATGTTTCTTGCGAATGAAGTTGCTGGTGCTGCCTTCTAAGGTAAAGATTTTTGTCGTCGTCAGTAGTGTTCCACGTATCCTCTTTGTATATCAGTAACATGCCTCAGGTTTATAAGCTACCTTTGTTTTTCTACTCGTTTTGGTTATCAGGTGCAATAAGTTATGACTCGCATAAGTATTTCTGAATATTTTCTTTATTTCAATGAAGCTAAGACATTTATCAAGAACCTTTTTTTTTATTTGTTTGTGTGTTGTGTGTGACCTGTGTTCAGTATGACAGGGTGACCTGAAGGTAGTTTTGAGGAAGGGGGTATGATTACTTGAGTTGGAGAGAAAAAACAACATATTGATATTCACTAAACAGAACAAACTACATACGTAACGTTCTTTCTGATTCATGAAATCATAAAGCATATATTTGTTTTTTTGAGTAAGATGTAATTATTGATAATTTACTATAAGCCTTTCATTTCCTCCTCTTGTTTCTGCGTGTATGGTTGCAAGTTAAACAGGGACTTCTTCAAGCTCCTGCTGGGCCTTGCGGTACTTAGCCAAGTTGAGGGCAGCGATCTCTTCAGCCTCCTCGATCTGCCTCTTGTAGGTCTTGATCTTCTGTTGGAGTTTGTCGACGAGGTCCTGCATCCTCTCGTGGTTCTTCTTGTCCTCGTCAGCCTGGAAGGTGAGCTCCTTGATGCGTCTCTCACACTTCCTCAGGTTCTTCTGGGCGTCAGAGTGACGGCGGGCTTCATCGTCCAGT
>JAXIVD010001328.1:57500-80000 GCA_036785275.1 Cancer borealis | reverse complement strand
CAAGAAACATATATTTCATGATTCTTATGATTATTAAGTACATATATATATATATATATATATATATATATATATATATATATATATATATATATATATATATATATATATATAGATAGATAGGTAGATAGATAGAAAGATCGACAAAAAAATATGAGAGAC
Source organism: Cancer borealis (assembly GCA_036785275.1). Lineage (NCBI taxonomy): Eukaryota > Metazoa > Arthropoda > Malacostraca > Decapoda > Cancridae > Cancer > Cancer borealis. The sequence goes on along the minus strand of JAXIVD010001328.1, from coordinate 79,838 downwards.
TTACCCTGTATGCAGAAGAGACAGTTTTGAAGCCTCCAGATTTTTTACCTAAAAATATGAAAGCAATTAAAATTTTGTACATGACATGTGATCGATCGGTTTTGAAATATACATAAAATGAAGCGAGTTCTTTGGTATCGGTGACAGAAAATAGAATATGGATGACATTTTATACTGTGTCACCTGTAAAAAAAGTGTTGCAAAGAAAACTGAAAGAGTGAAGGACAGCATAGCAAAAGAGTTCGGAGGATCAACAGGAAGAAAACATTACCCTTTCCGCCGCCACCACCGCTCTCCGCTGGCGCAGATTGCCCAGGATGATCGGCAAAGAGGAAAACTAGGAGGTTATTGGAGGATTTCTTGAGCTGATCCACCACAGTGTCGTTAAGAGGATCCTTGTTCTTCTCAAGCCAGCCAGAAAGGTTGTAGCTCACAGTACCGGCGTAGTGGACGATGGCGAAGTGGGCTTCCTCAATACCAGGCTTGGGTGGCTTAGGCTTGACGAAGACAGCCGACTTGCCAAGGTGGTTTGTGTTAAGTTTTTCAGCAAATGACTTGTCTGTTGCCTTGGGGAACATAGACTCTTCTTCCAGGATGGACAGCAGACCCATTTTCTACAATAAGACAATAAGATATTACATATATCCATCCAGTCATCCATACATACATCATAGTGTGTATATTTGTATCCACAAGTCACCAAGTTAAAAGTTTGATAGATGATGAACAGCGATGTTTTTGACAAACTTTACCTTCTCGAAGAGCTCAATGCAAGCCTGCAAGTCCATGCCAAAGTCCACGAAGACCCAGTCAATTTCTTCCCTCTTGTATTCTTCTTGTTCCAGCACGAACATGTGATGGTTGAAGAACTGTTGCAGCTTCTCGTTACAGAAGTTGATGCAGATCTGCTCGAAGCCGTTGTACTGCAGGAAACGAGGTTATTTGATCAAGTTTTTTGTTTTGTAAAATGTTCTCATGATATATAATCTAGATATATAATCACTATTGTGGAACTATTTATAACTTTTCCAAAAAATAACAATAAATTTTCCGAAACTATTTTATCCGAAGTCATGCAGGCTGTTATGCATATAAACATATAATACTTACATCGAAAATTTCAAACCCAGCAATATCAAGCACACCAATGAAGGTAGCTCGTTTCTGTCCAGTGGCCAAAGTTTTATTACAAATTGTGACCAGGTACTTGAAGAGACGATCAAACAAACTCTTGGCCAAGGCGCCGATGGAATAGTTACACTGCTTCACGTTCATGCCCTTGGACACGAACTCGTTGCCGACCTTGATCTTGGGTTTGGTGATGTTTTTGTAGAGATCCACAGAATCCACTCCCATCAAAACACCAAGCTTCTCACCAACCTTGAGAACGAGAAGTAGAGTTGATAGATATTTTTTGGTAAGGACAAGATCGTTATATGTGGCAATGAAAGATAGTTATTTATACAATTAGAATGTAAATTGAATATATATACTTCAGTGCCGTCGGCTTCTGCCTGTTCCTCGCGACCCCTTTGCTTGAACTTCAGCTCGCCCATGTGCATGACGCAGGCGGTGATCTTGTATACGTCCTGCACTTCCGCCTTGGTGAAGCCCAGAATGTCAAAGGCTTCCTGAAATTATAGTACACCTATTGTAACTGACTGAACGGCACATATAACTGTCAATATTTTTGCTGATTTATGCATAATTTTCGAAAGTGGAAGGAGAAATTTTAAATCATTGTAAGTAAAAGACGTTAAATGTTATCAATATAAAATTACTTCTTTACTCTGTGTATTTCTACAGCTTGTTATATCTAACTTCATATGATAGAAGTGCATGAAGATGTATAATGAATATAATCCAATTGAATAGAAAAACACTGAGGGTGAGGATTAGTGGCTTAAAGAATATTGCGACGAAACTTACGTGACAGAACATCATGTCTTCCTTGTCGTCGATGGAGGGTACGGTGACCTTGCCTTGAGACACGTAGTGGTAGTCGTGGATGTCGTTACTCAGGAGACACATAGCTGCGAAATCATGAATGGATGTAATTATGATATAACACATGCTTAGTTATTGAAATTTTACTCTTTTCAGTTTTGCTTACTCGTGCGTGTGTCCTATCAGCGGGTTATAAAGACAATAAATGTAATGTAATACTTTGCAATTTGATTTGTTTAGCAAAATGAGAAGATAATGACAGCGTCCTCTTATATCACATTTAATCACACTTTAAATATTCTGCTTCCGACTTACGCTTGAGTTCCTTGACTTGGTCGGACATCATCTCATAGAAGATATGGTAGGATCGCTCGGCTGGTTGTTGGGAGATGACACGAGCCTTCTCCAGCAGGTAAACCTCAATGTCAGCACCGGACAGCTTGCCATTAGGTTGGAAGTGGATACGAATGAACTTACCCTGGGAAGAAAGAACATAAGTAAGCGACAGTGATAACAGTGAAAAATTTGAGTGAATAGTATGTGTTGTGATCTATGTATAAACAGATAAGGGAATATAAATAAGGGTTGTATGTGTGGTAATTGGTACTTACGAAACGGGATGAGTTATCGTTACGCGTGGTCTTGGCGTTACCGAAGGCCTCCAGGACAGGGTTGGTCTGCACGATCTGGTCTTCCAGGTTCTGAAAGGAGCCTAAGGTTAGTGAGGAGGTGACATTTTCTTGTCAAGATAAATACATTGTTAATCTTGATAATGGTGATCATAGAAGGTTATGAAATGCATGACAAGTTCAGTTTTGTTTTATAGATATAACAACATTATTGGAAATTAATTTATAGTACTTTGACGTTTAAATAAGTATCTTACAGGCTTTTCCTTCTCTGCAGCCTTCTTCTTGCCAGTACTAGCACCGACGTTGGCGAAGTAGGAGAGTACCTTCTTGGTGTTCTCAGTCTTGCCGGCGCCGGACTCACCGCTGTGAAAGGTAAAGTGATCACAGTTAGCAAACATCGGTAAAACTATTATGAAAACAATTATACTGATATACTTACTAGACATATAACAAATATGTGAGTACTTACGTAATCAACATGGACTGGTTTTCACCAACTGAAAGAGAGACGAACATCATGAATAAAAATGCTTGCATAGATTGCGTGTGATACACACGCACACGCACACGCACACACACGTGTGTGTATATATATATATATATATATATATATATATATATATATATATATATATATATATATATATATATATATATATATATATATATAATACTTGATTTTTCATGGTAGTAAAACATGTCTGACTTACGCTGCAACATGTCCATGTAGGCGCCGTCAGAGATGGCGAACAGGTGAGGAGGCACCTCATTACGCCTCTTGCCCTGGTAGATCTTGACCGTACGGTTGGTGTAGATGGGGTAGCGCTTGTACGGGTTGATTACAATGCAGAAGAGACCAGAGTAGGTGTAGATGAGCTTGGCTACGTAACGAGTCTTCAAGTTGTACAGGACGGAGGGATCGTTCAAGTAGGTCAAGTTGGACATATCTTCGCATTTCTCGTACTTGGGTGGGTTGACCTGGTGGACTTGGTCTTTCTTATATTCCTTGCTTTCACCGGTAGCAAAAACAGTGATCAAATCACCCTTGGTGCCCTGGATTTCACCTTCAACGAAACCCTCCTTGGGATCAGGAATCCAGCAGGATTTCTTAGGATCGTAAGGCTTGGTGGAATCCTTCATCTTCATTTCCATGGAGATAAAAAGGTATTCGGTGGGGTCAGGGTCGGGCCCCGTGCTCTTCTTCTGATGGCCAGGCATGGTGGTGGTGGGTGCCTAAAGCTGTCGAGTCGATTCCAGAGTTCGATGATAAAGTGTGTTTGAAGATGTCCTGTAATACAGTAAGGAAAAAACACTAGAATATAAGTCGTAAATTTTCAAATTGTCCTCTTAATATAATCCTTTTGGATACCTGAGGGGATCCTGAGCCCTTAGACGTAATGTTATTGATCGTATCAACTTATGTTGTTTATATTCAGGTAATATTCGTAAGGCAAACACGAAGACCTAAGCCTCTTTACAGTTTACACTTTTGAATCATGATAGGAGTCCTTTTTTTCTGAGAAAAAATGTTAAACGAAAGTTGGTTACGTATCTGGTAATACAATTATTGAAACTTCTACACACAAAAAAAACAACAAATTCAAACGAGGAATGTGATATCGGTGATTACGATACAAGAATCTAACTATAATTTACTGCAGGACACTCTAGTAGAAGGTTCTTTGTTGCTATGATCAAACCTTCGTAGCAGTGTTTCGAAACCAGGGCGAGTCTCTGGAAGACTTAGACACGCTTCACTGCACGACCACTGACACACCTCCGTCTCCAGCACCCTGCGGAGCGCGTCTGAAGAGCCGGCTCTCTAGAACTCCCCTGGTCAATTTTCAAGAAGACGCAGCGCGGAATGCGGGGAAGGAAGGGGGGAAGGAGGGCGTGGTAAGACTCACTGAAATAGCTCTTCGGGCGCTATCTGGCAGTCTATTTCTTTTCCACTGATGCCAACCCAGTGAAAGACCCCGGCGAAGTATGTCGAGCTCCTTGGTTCCTGAAGGCGTCTGCAGGGCACTGAAGGATACAAGCTACTCACTAAAAAGGCCTTGAATTTCAGAACTGTTGCGTTGATTCTATATTTTAAGAATTACATTAATCAGTAACAATATCTAGTTCTGGATAATTTCTGTACTTCATGTTTTATTTTGACGTTTGGTTTCAAAATATATTTGAGAAGCATTGTAAGGCGCTTGGCCCTTGGCGCCCACATGTCCCTTCCTCCCTCATATCTTCCTCCAATACGTTGAAGTCTTCCTGATGAATAAATTATTGGTAAGCAATAGTATATTTGGCAAATGGTGCAAATCTTCCCTCTCAAAGAACCAAAACACAAACTATTACTCCACCACCTGTTGCTCCTCCATTGATAGCCTTTGTTTATTCTTAGTATTCACCAGTAGCACCATAAGTAGGTAATTAATAAAGAATCTCTCTACTTATTGAAGCAATTAAATATTAACTCTTCTTTTTATAACCAACCATCTTACATTTATTCATCGTTTAAGTGCATTTACTTAAAGATCTAAGGATATGCCGTACCCTGCCGTGCCCTGCCGTACCCTGCCGTCCTTCAATACCACGCTGCGCCGCCCTAGACTCGTCCCGTCAGACAGAAGGTAATAGGAAAGTAGCCAAATCTTACCGTACCTCTTGACAGCGGCTCGTATTACGCCGAGTTATGCTGAGGTGGTGGAGTGGAGCCACGTCAACAACAATAACCTCGCCTGGTGTCCCCATTATTACGTTCTGTGCGGGGTTGGACGCTAGATTACTGCGGGAGCTAACTTAGAGGAAGTTAACGTCATTAGGTGTTGGTTATCTTGGATGGATTATTAATGGTTTGAAGTGAGTGATCACTTACAGGTGTGTTTGTAAGACTGGTTTGTTTCTGGGATTGATTTTCAAGAGTTAGTGATGGTACAGGAGTTATTATTATTATTACTATCATCATTATCATAATCATCATAATCATCATCATCATCACCGTCGTCATCGTCTGAGTACAAAACCTTGAGGAAAGTTCTTAATTTTACTTTTATGAAGCACTCACTGTATTCCATAAATTATGTGGACCTGTCAGATTATACACACACACACACACACACGCACACACATACACACACACACACGCTTTAAAACATGTGCGTTATGAACTGTATATGTAATACACTAGATGAAATATATCAGATCACGATAAAGCAAGAATGAATATATATATATATATATATATATATATATATATATATATATATATATATATATATATATATATATATATATATATATGTATATAATTTTTTTTACATTAAAAGGGTACTGGCAAAGGGACAAAAAAAATCCGTAAAAACCCCTTTGCTTATCGCCAGACCCTGTACATGTAATACGGACAGAAAGAGATCAAGTAAACCGGAACAACTAAGCATTCGTGTTTGTTTCAAAGTGCTTAGAGATACGGCAGTCGTACCGCGTTGTCATCCACTATTCCCATGGCCTGTGCCTTGTTATTTACTTGGTAAAAGATCTTTCAAGTTATGTTTGGTTGATTATATTATGTTATGTTTGGTTAGGTATGGTTTGGTTCGGTTAGATTCGGTTATATAAGCTTGTTATCCAAAAGTTAGTCACGTGCCGTATCTATATGTGAGCACTAAGAGGATACGGCTTACGTTAGGTGATTGTTAGATTATGTTATGTTATGTTATGTTATGTTATGTTAGGTACGGTTAGGTTCAGTTATACTTTTTTTTACTATATCATTAACCGTTGACGCCAGTAGGCTTATGGAGGCACAGATGGACTTGCCTCACCTGTTATTTGGCGTAGGTTTTCAGATTTTTATCACCCAAAAGTTCGGCACGTGCCGTATCTATAACCGAGCACTATGAGGATACGGATGCCGTACCTGTAAGATGTGCCTTTTTGTTTTATTCGCTGAAGTTCTTTCAATATCAAGCGTCGTGACCGTGTTTATATTCGGAGTTCAACGTACTCCTGTATCTGTGACACGTGAATTAAAAGTATTGTCTCAGTGCTACAGTTGAGACACTCAGACACGTGCATCAAGTCAAACCAAGTCAAAGCAAGCTTACACCAGCCAGTAACATTTGTACTGTGAAAAGAAATATATCCCAGGGACAATTCGCCTCAACTCAGTTATATTACTATGACTACTACTACATTACATTACTGGGTGCCATTACAGTACACCAGTAATACTATTCTCAACTAGTAAATGACTTAAGAAACGGAGTATTTTCAGTACAACGTAGACAGAAACAATGCTTGCCAAGTTTCTACTATATTACAAAACGCAGAGAATGAAACGAAGACGAGAAAGCCGAAAGCCAAGAAGCCAGCTAGCCCGCCAGCCAGGCCGCCAGCCAGGCCGCCAGCCCGCTAGCCCGCCAGCCGGACCACCAAGAGCTGAGTACTTGCTCTAATGCTGGTCCTGGCTGCTCTGTCCTCCCCTATATCAGTACCTTCATCTCCTACCGGCTTCTAACCGAACCACGTTGAACTAGCAATTAAAAGCGATTAGAGTAGGAGAGTATAAATGCCAGGTACCATCCGATACTATAATTTTCATATCGTATTATTAAGTTAACTATGTATTCTTTTATATGATGAGTTTGAGAATGTATTGGTTGTTTATTATTAATTGATTACTTTTTGTTGATTTTGATGGTGTGGATTTTGTTATATCTTCAAGTCCGCCGACACACACACACACACACACACACACACACACACACACACACACACACACACACACACACACACACACACACACACACACACACACACACACACACACACACACACACACACACACACACACACACACACACACACACACACACACACACACACACACACACACACACACACACACACACACACACACACACACACACACACACACACACACACACACACACACACACACACACACACACACACACACACACACACACACACACACACACACACACACACACACACACACACACACACACACACACACACACACACACACACACACACACACACACACACACACACACACACACACACACACACACACACACACACACACACACACACACACACACACACACACACACACACACACACACACACACTGCACCACCATTACCGCGATCACCTAAAGGTTATTCAGTCTTTCGAATGCCGGAAAAAAAAAAGCGATGTTAATCCCTAAATGAAAGCAGTTCGTAGCTAAGCGAGGTCACAGGAAGCAGACTGTGACCAGTGGATATACTGGTCACAAAATGGCTTGGTGCCCAACAATGTGTGTTTTGCAACCTGGTCCCAGAGTTGCGTTTAATCTTCGACTGTTGACATTTCTGGCCGCCTTCCCTCCCTCAGATTAGTTAATGATGGTTGTTATTGTTATTGTTATTGTTCGGTAGTTCATTGCCTAATTGTATTTGCTATATAGGATTTCGTTAATTGGTTGTTATTAAGTATTCTTCATAGTATCACCCTCTCACACAGCAAGCAAATTTTCCAGGTGACGAAAGATTTGTGGTCAAACTTCATACGTATTTTTGGCCCCGTATTCCCTACCCTCCCTTCCCTGACCAGGTCACAGAGTACCTCATGCCAAAATAACAGGGCTGAGACTCGTTCAAAGTACATTTTTCTCCCTTACCTGCTCACCAAATTCATCACAACGTCGCACCACTAAAGAAACGGTGATGCAGGAAAGGGAGAAAAAATAAGGTAGCATCTGGTTATGTTATTTATGTTTTCTTCCCCCTCGTCTTGTGTCGCCTTTGGTCTGGTATGTATGCTTCAAGATTCCATTTTAGGAGAGCTAAACCTGACACCAGCAGCAGGACGCTCAGCGAAGTACATTTAACTCACACACCGCTTTCACCTTATTACCTCCCCGCCGCCTGCACGTGGACGCCGCTACTGAGAGTATTGAGAGACATGACTAAAATGTTTTATATGTATTACAGAGGTTTTGAATGTATTGTATAACGTTATAGAGAGTTTTATTCTGCTTCAGTATCGCAATAACAGAGCATGTATCTATTCTTTATTTTATATGAACTTAAATCACATTCATAAGAGAATTGAAAGCACAGTAATGACGATTAATATGATTGTACTGAAAATGATCGAAAAAAATGATGCCCTGAAATAAAGATACTACTTCTTATATGCGATGTGTTGCTTGGTTTAAGATGTACAGAAAGTTTAATATTGCTATCAAATATTCGATGGAAAACTGAAAATTAACCACATTTCTTGAGACTGACACATTAGTAAGCTGGTTAAAGATTTCAAAAAATTTCTCACTTATTAGGAAACAGAGAGAGGTAGTGAAGGAGAAAGAGAAAGAGAAAGAAAAGATAAGACCTGAGAAAACAATGCAATATAAGACAAGACAAAAGAGAAAGAGATAGAGAGATAGATAGAGAGAGAGAAATAGATATAGATAAAACAACACACGAAAACTAGAAGGCAGCACACAGAGATAGGAGTAAGACAGGAACGAAGGACGAGCATCAGTGAGCATCAGATGTGTGTCTTTGAAAAGGTATCAGGTGTCTGGGGAGGAGGAGCAGGTGCATGCGTCAGAGGGGACAGGTGGAGGGGACGGCTACCTGTCGCTGTTGCACCTGTCTTACCTAGCTAGAGATGAGGTGTGCCGGCGGGCGTAGTTCTGAAACTTTCCGCAAGATGTCGCCTAAGCCTGTGAGGTCTCGCTCGCTCGGTCTCTCAACTCTCACCTCTGAAGGAGTACATCTCTCAGGTGATTCGAAGTGTTATCTGCATGGTAGTCATTGTTAGTAGTAGTAGTAATAATAGTAGTGTAATAATAGTAGTAGTTATAGTTGTAATAATTGTATTCTCTTCTCTATTCCCTTCCCTTTTTCTCTATTTTCCTTCTCCTTTCCTTCTCTTCGTTGCTACATTACAGTAAGGTGACGCCATACGTTAAGTCGTCAAGCGCAAGAAGAGTCATGTCGCTGCAAAGCTAAATTGAAAGCATCATCTATTCCCTGTCGAAATGTATTGTCAAGGCAGACTGTATATATATCTTCATTATTTTTTCTATATTGTCGTACCCAAGAGATATTTATTCATTGACGAGTAATAGAATAATACAAACTTTTTTCCTTTGAGCAGTGTACGCCATAGAGACGGAGATAAAGATGCTAAAATGGTGTTTTGTTTCAGGTAGAGATAATCACCGCTATTCGCAGCCTTAAAATTACGGTATAACAAGATTTTAAACCTACCATTCTACCCCTTCCCTACTACCACCGGTGAGTCTGTCATGTAGTATTCCTAAGCTTTCCCGGCGTGAGCTATCTTTACCAGTCTCCCCCTCTCTGTACCCCGGACGGTCACCCTAACCCCCGAAATTCTGTGTATTTTTTGCTTTCCTTTCTCCATCATGCCTCTATCTTTTTTCTCTCGTCCGTAAAGGGAGACGGGAGACTTGTTCGTTGCCTTGCGCTATGCTGGCTGTGCCCTGCTGCCCTCCTCTCCACACACACACACACACACACACACACACACACACACACACACACACACACACACACACACACACACACACACACACACACACACACACACACACACACACCACACACACACACACACACACACACACACACACACACACACACACACACACACACACACACACACACACACACACACACAACACACACACACACACACACACACACAACACATACACACACACACACACACACACACACACACACCACACACACACACACACACACACACACACACACACACACACACACACACACACACACACACACACACATACACACACACACACTCACGCCACACATACACACACGCACATATACTCTCTCTCTCTCTCTCTCCTCTCTCTCTCTCTCTCTCTCTCTCTCTCTCTCTCTCTCTCTCTCTCTCTCTCTCTCTCTCTCTCTCTCTCTCTCTCTCTCTCTCTCTCTCTCTCTCTCTCTCTCTCTCTCTCTCTCTCTTCGTTCTCCTTGGGGTGTAATGTTACTTGTGTGTTTGACGTCATGGTATACGTAAAAGGAAGTGTCGTTAATATAACTTACTCACTAGTTCTCCACAGTGTCTTGGCCTTAATGTCGTCGTATGTATTACACACCTAATCATCATCATCATTTTAATAGACCGTAACAATAATCATGAGAGTGGTTTGTAATAGACTATAGTTCATATATAATTTTATTTCGACAAACTACACTTCACGAGTAAAGAGCGAGGTAGGAGGAGAGCGTCGCCATCTATTGAGCGCCTGGCACACTACACCGCCGGCCCGCCTAAATATAAACCTTCTGGCTGGTGGCTCCATATAGCTTCTTCATACCGTACATTGCAACGACGCTATTTAGACTACATATATTATGTCAGATGCATTGACAAATGACTGTTTGCGTCATCCTGGTGGAGGCTCGAAGCACCACTTGTCAGCCGGAGTGAATGATTTTTTCTTTCTTCCCTGCTTCAGTAGCTCCGCAAGGACCTCCTCGTTAGCTGTTCGCTCCTCACCACACTAATTATAACGAGTCTTTTGATATGGTGTTTATTAGATGCTGATTACAATGAGGAACTAAAGATACTACTTGAATTATGAAGATTTATTGATATGTCAGATTACAATATTGTATGATAATTGATTTTAGGCATCAGTTCACCTGGGTTCCATTAGAGGTTGATAGGTCAGTAATCAATTATGCATAATTAATGATGGTGTAATTGTTTTTCTTCTGGACAAATGTTTTTAATTCTTGGCATCCTAGTATTGCCATTGCTTCTGGGTATTACCGCCAAATATTTTGTGAAAGTCTCTGTAATCTGAAGTTTTTATGCTTATTCTGTGAAATCTTCAAGCTCCTGCTGGGCCTTGCGGAACTTAGCCAAGTTGAGGGCAGCGATCTCCTCAGCCTCCTCGATCTGCCTCTTGTAGGTCTTGATCTTCTGTTGGAGTTTGTCGACGAGGTCCTGCATCCTCTCGTGGTTTTTCTTGTCCTCGTCAGCCTGGAAGGTGAGCTCCTTGATGCGCCTCTCACACCTTCTCAGGTTCTTCTGGGCGTCAGAGTGACGGCGGGACTCGTCGTCCAGTTGACTCTCCAATTCATGAATTCGAGCATCAAGTTTACCAAGAGCCTTTTTGCCACTTTTCATTGCGCCACTTTCTACCTCCTCCATTCGGACTTGTAGATCCTTCACAGTGACCTCCAGACCCTTACGCATCTTCTCCTGGTTCTGGGCGTGTTCTTGTTCGGCGCGGAGTTCATCAGCCAGACGGGCAGCGTCCACCATGGCCTTCTTGGCCTTCTCCTCAGAGTTCTTAGTCTCGCCCAACATCTCGTCCATGTCAGCCTGTAAGTACATAATTAATAACATTCTGTTCTTGTGCTTGTTTGCGGCGCCATATCACCATCTAATGCTATGAAGCCGACATTTGATTATACAGCAAAACAATCAACCTGACGACTTATATATCTGTCTTTCTATTTAAATATATATATATATATATATATATATATATATATATATATATATATATATATATATATATATATATATATCTGTCTAGCTATCAATAGATTTATTGACAGATAGATAGACAGATAAACAATTTTTTTCAATCCAGTGCTACTATCTCTTCCTATCACTCTAGCAGATCTATATCATATATCGTTACCTGGTTTGGGCGGATTGTTTAATCACCTTTAATCTTCCTTTCCTAAGCCTCGTCACTGTGGTGGTCGCGGCAACAAAGTTAAGATACCAACTAAGTCTCACCTGCAATGTCTGCATCTCGTTTTCTAGTTTCCTCTTGGCGATGGTGAGGGAACCGTTTTGGGAAGTGAGTTGACTAATGGTTTCGGCAGCATCAGCCAGGTCGGAATCAGCTTGGCGACGCCCGCGGTCAGATTGTTCAAGGAGGGTTCGAGACTCCTCCAGCTCTCCATTGAGGGCATGGGAGCGGCGCTCTGCAATGCCGAGGTGTTCTCGCATTTCAGATGCAACTCGCTGTTCCTCCTCCAAGTGGACTTGCATGTCTTTCATTTCTGCTTGTATCTTCTTCAGGTGTTTCTGTAGGTCAGCGTTGGCCTTGTTGGAATGGTCAAGTCCGATCTCCAGCTCGTTGATGTCAGACTCCAGCTTCTTCTTGAGGCGAAGGGCTTCAGCCTTGGCCTTGGCCTCAGCCTCAAGAGAAGCTTGCATGGAATCAAGGGCGTGTTGATGACATTTGCTGAGGAAGAAGAAAGGAAAACCAGACAGTAAGACATTGTTTGTATGAAAACATGATAGTTTTTATGTTTTTTTGGTAAATAAATTTTGGCACAAGTTAAGTAGGATAGAAAATGTTGACACTTGAAAATTATTGTACAAATCACTAACCGAGTGTTATCAAATTCTTCTTCCTTCTCCTGGATGCGTCGGTCGATCTCCTGCCTGACCTGGCTGAGCTCCAGCTGGCCTCGAAGGACCTTGTTCTCCTCCTGCTCCAAGGCGGCTTCAGCCTCTTCCAAGGCTGCCTGGAGCTCTTCCTTCTCTATCTCGAGACGTTTGGCGTTCTTCTGAATCTCGTGCAGGGATCGGCCACCTTCACCAATCTGGTCCATCAGATCCTTAATCTCGTCAGCAAGATTCTTGTTCTCTCGTCGTACACCATCCAGCTGTTCTAAGTTCTCCTCATAAGCAGCCTTGACACGGAAGAGTTCTGTGGAATAGTTACGGCACTCCTTCTGAGAAGCGTCGAGCTCAGCCGCCAGATCGTCGACCTTCATTTTCCATTCACTGATAATCCTCTCGAAGTTCTTTTGTTTCTTCTCGGCGGTACTGGCGATGGTCTGGGCACGCTCTAACTGGAGTTGCATGTTATCGAGTTCAGTGGTAATGCGCTGCTTGGTTTTCTCTAGTTGGAGATTCTTAACGTTGAGCTGCTCAATTTGCTGCTCGGCTTCTTCCAGGCGAGCGGAAAGTTTCATACGGGCGGCCTCAAGCTCCTCAGCAAGGGCTACACCTTCACTCTCATACTTGGCGCGCCACATCTGAGCATCGGCGTTAGCTTTCGATAGTTGTCGCAGTACGTCAGCCTTGGCCTCGGTCTCTTCATCCAGCTGCTCTCTTAGACCATCAATATCATGCTCAAGATTGCGGAACTTTCCAAGGATTGTCGCTCTCTCCTGTGGATGAAGCATCGTTATGGTAATAGACCTGATAAGCATAAAACAGACATTAATGTATTCGTTGTTTCACAACAATAAATGCGTATTTGAAGCCTTTATTTAGTAGGAAGTAAAGTTTTGAATTAAATCTTAAGTATGCGTCATGAATCAAGGACAAGGATGCCTTACCCTGCATTCCTCGTCAGCCAGTTTCCGGGTGTCATCCAGCTGGTTGGTGAGAGACATCTTCACTTTGGTCAGCTGGCCGATGTGGCTCTCTGCCTCTTCCACCTGCCGCAAAAGATCAGCATTTTCCACCGCGAGTTTCTTTTTAGCTGCATCAAAGTCATGTAAGGTTCTGTTGGCCTCGTCAAGCTTCGCCTGTATCTCATTATTTTGAAGAGTGAGTTGCTTGTTGACTTTCTCCCCCGCGGCCTGGAAAAAAAAGTATATTTAACGGGACTGAGTCTTTTGTCATTATTATTATTATTTTTATTATTATTATTATTATTATTATTATTATTATTATTATTATTATTATTATTATTATTATTATTATTATTATTATTATTATTATTATTATTATTATTATTATTATTATTATTATTATTATTATTATTATTATTATTTCTATTATTATTATTATTATTATTATTATTATTATTATTATTATTATTATTATTATTATTATTACTATTGTTATCATTATTATTATTATTAATATTATTATTATTATTATTGCTATTATTATTATTATCAACATTATTATTACTATTATGTAACAAATACTATCTGACTGACCCTTTCTCGAGCGAGGGAGTCCATGGCTGCCTTGGAATCATCCGCCTCTCGCTTCAGAGATTCCTTGTCTTTTTCCACCCTGAAGAAAATAATATAATGAATACCAAGTTTTAAGCCACGCGTCAATAACATCCTTCATTATTGAGGTGATCACATCGCTGAAAATGAGTTCGAATCTTTAATGATGAAAAAAACCAGCGCATACCTGGACTTCATTTTGCTTAAGTGGTCAATCTGCTCCGACATTTCCCCTACAGACTCGTTGTTCTTCCTGCGGAGGCTGGCCATCGCTGCCTCGTGCTGGATGTTGGCTTCCTCCAGATCGCGGCGAAGCTTGGATAGCTCAGACTCACGCTTCTTGTTGAGTTCGATCTGGGCAGCAGTGGCTCCTCCGGCCTCGTCTAGGCGATCGCCAAGTTCCTCCAGCTCTCGGCCCAGCTTGCTTTTATTTTTCTCGGCCTTAGCTCTGGCTTGTCGCTCGTGCTCAGCCTCTGTCTCGAGTTCCTCAATACGGGCCTGCTGCTCCTTGATCTGCCTCTGAACCTTAGAAAATGCACTTTGCTCTTCCTCCAGTTTGCAAGACAAGGAGGACAGTTCCTTATCCTTGCGTTGAATGGTTTGCTCCACATCTTTGTACCTGCGCTCCATGTCGGCTACAGACTCTTGAGTCAACTTTAAGTCACCCTCGACCTTTCGCTTTGCTTTTTCTACATCAGAACGGAACTTCTTTTCTCTCTCCAGGGAGTCTTCCAGCTCATCCAGGGTCTGTTCCAATTTTGATTTAACTTTGTTCAAATGGTTACACTTGTCCTCAATACCCTGCAGGTCCTCGCCGGTCTTTTGATTACTTTCTTGTAAGTGTTTCTTTTCCTTGTTAATCTTGTTGATGAGTTCGTCTTGGTGGGCGATTTCATCGTTCAGATTACGTATCTGGTGATCCTTCGTAGCCTTATCTTGCTCCGCCTTCTGGAGAGTCAATTCAAATTCTTCCAAATCCTTTTTAAGACTGTTTACTTCCTGTTCGACCTTCCTTTTGCCTTGGAAGAGCTGATTACGATTTTCCTCTTCCTGCTGCAATCTTTCAGTAGTTTCCTGGTACGAAAAAAAAGACATTAATATACACGTAATAGCATTAACATTATACAATGTTACTTAGTGTGATTGATACTTTAGAAACATTACAATTTTAACTTTAACAGATAACCTTGAAACTTCTTACATTGAGCTGAGCCTCGAGTTCAGTTTTCTGACTCTGCAGCTTGGCCTGTTTGTCCAAGTGATCTGACATATTCCCCTTGGAGGAATCAAGTGCTAAAAGAAGATTGTTCTTTTCCTCCAATAAAGCCACGTTAGCAGTTTCGAACTCCTTACGAAGCTTAGTCTCTTTCTCGAGTTCTGCAAGTGCCTTAGTAGCCTTCTCCTCTAATGCTCGCATCTCGTCCTCTACTCTGGTGACGTTAAGAAGAGGCTTCACTTTCTGCCACATGCGATACCAAGGCCAAGTGCGGAGCTTCATGAACTTCCTGAGATTCCTCTGCACCACGATGAGAGCGATGCGTTGTTCTTGCAACTTTTTGTACAGCTTGCGTGCCTGGAATCCTCGAATCCAAGCTTGGAGCCACGACAAGATCATACCCACACGGTCATCACGCAACTCCTCCAGAGTACCCAGGACACCGGCGCGGAAGAACACCTGCCCCAAGGAAGGAAGGTAACCATTTCGTTAGTAATTGAAAAGCGGTGTATTATATAGCCTTTAGTGGCATATTCTTAACCTTAGATATGAATTCCTGAAGTATTTTAAAAACTAACATCTGTGGAGCAAACGATGTTCCCATTATGATCAGAGGTCAAACCAGTCTAATATAAAAAACTATACAGACTTTATCCTCATGTGTATACATCCTCAACCTTCATCCTCTTCCATTAACAGGAACAAGAAATTCTTAAGACAAATTGGGCCAGCTATAAGAGGGTGAGATTACCTTAGTGTGTCCGATGCGGTACTTCTCTGCGTCTAGCTCAATGATCTCTAGACAGACCTTGGCAGCAGCCTTGGCGTCACCAGCCTGTGTCATGGGCTTCGAGGCGAGGATCAAGTATCTGAAAAGTGACTCTGATGAGGTTGAAGCTTATTCTTGTTGCTCCGCCTGATAGCACATAGATAAATAGATAGATAAATAGGTAGATACATATATAGAACTAGCATGTAACTTTTTGAGAATCTGCATTAGTCCCCAAACTTACCGATGCCTAAAATCAGGATAATGCAGACGGTTAGGGAAGCCTTTACGACAGATACGGATGCCCTCAAGCACACCGTTACAAGTCAGCTGATGCATGATAAGAGCTGCATCAGTCACACCTGAAAGACGTCGGAATCATGTAAAAAAATAGAATACATGTAATAGTTTTGTGATGATTAATATTTCTAGTCAAGGAACAAGCAAATGGCTCATGTCCCTTTGTGATTCTTAACTCACCTGGGGATTTGGTTTCGTTGGGCACAATACAACGGATGAAATGAGGGTGAGTGGCGTTCAGGGTTCTCATGAGGTTGTTGAGCTGATCCTGTGGAGAGAAGAAGAAATTTACTGTTAAAGGATTCAAGGCAACTGCTAAATTTATATGTGAAAATTTAATGAATAGAGATAGTTAGTGAAATTGGTTATTTGGTTAATGAATAAAGAAAACACTTACTCTGTAGGCTGAGGAGACAGTCTTGAAGGCACCAGACTTCTGCCCACGACCACCTGAAACCAGAGACGTGTTCTGGTAAGACATAAGGATATACTGCTAGAGTGTTTAGCTGACATGAAAACTTGAAATTCTTGTTAAGGTTTTTCCTCTTCTCGTTCTGTTCAGCAAAGTGTTAAGTTACAATGGGTAATGCCGTGTCCAATCCCCTGACAGGCAAGATATATATGTTTGTATTTAATGAAAAGGTTAAGCCAGTAATCAATCGTTAAGGTAAGCGTTTAAAAGCCAGCTACGTGCCAGTCATCTATAACGTCCACATGGAGTAAACAAAAAAGGATTTCAATACGTAAATAAACCATACATCGCAGTACTCATCACCTTTGCTCTGGTCGGGGCCGCCTGACTGCCCCGGATGGTCAGCGAAGATTTCCACAATCAGCTGGTTGGTTGCCTTTTTAACGAGGTCCACCACAGTGTCGTTAAGAGGATCCTTATTCTTTTCCAACCAGCCAGCGAGGTTGTAAGGCACAGTGCCGGCGTAGTGCACGATGGCAAAGTGGGCTTCCTTCTGGCCGGCCTTGGGAGGCTTGGGCTTGATGAACACAGCGGACTTGCCGAGGTGGTTGGCTTTGAGCTTCTCCTCGAAGGACTTGTCTGTTGCCTTGGGGAACATAGACTCCTCCTCTAGGATGGACAGCAGACCCAAAGGCTGTAAGGAGACATTAATGGCGTCAGAGTTCGGAAAGTATTAATAATTATATGACTCATATGACCAATACTAATCTATGAGTTTTATATTTGTTATTATTTGATGTTCAGTTGGTAATTATTATTCAGAACATCAGGTACTTACCTTTATGCTTCAATATATCTAGTTCTACTCCAGTTTTTGATATCTTATGAGGCAACAATTCCCTACATATTTTTTAATTTAATTTTTCAGTGAGTGAACGTTGTTACACACGCTGGGAACACATCGATCAAGTGTCAATACACATCAACACGAGAAGGTTGTTAGACTGAAGGCCCAATTAGTAACGTTAGACTGTGGCATAAGTTGTTGCAGTTGATGTTATTATTATTAATATTATTATCATTATTATCATTATTATTATTATCATCATCTTCAGGTACTAGTTTTCATTCCTGTTTCGATGAATTGTTAACATAAGCAACAAGGTGATTGATTTCTTGAACCCTGTGACCGGTGGGTGAGTGAGACTTCATTCCCACACAGCTGTTACCATCTGCGTCACCCTCACCCTCGTTGTGTGTTACCTGAGATGGTCCTCGTTTGAGCGTCGGACGGGCCAAGATGTGAAGCTCTTTGGGCGCGTACGTGAGCAAGTGGTCTTAGTCTGCCCTTGAAACTGCCGAGGAATGATTGAAATAGAAAATGAATACTCAGGCGAATACTTCCATTTGGGCCGTGGGTGGGTGGGTAGCTGGGTGGGTTGCAGGTGGGTTGTAAGTGGGCTCCATGAAGCAGGTGGAGGAGCTTTACTAAGTGGGTCATGGTGGGTCATGGGGCAGGACGGTAAGGGGAAGGGCAAGGGGAAATATTTGGAGTTTGATGTGCTGGCTCGTCGACTTGTGCTGAAAGACTCAATGGGAGAGACTTCGGGGTGGCTTTAGCATGCATGGGGTCAAGCAATGTTTATATCTCCGGTGCAGAAGGAAAATCCGTGTCATTATATAGTTCTGTATATATTTCTTAGTGTTTTCGAGGCATGCGTAAGTGATTCGAATGGAAAGTAGGGATGGACATGCCTTTTCCACCTAAAGGTAAGAACTAGAGGATAGCATAACACATGCTTACAAAGGGATGGGAGATAAATTAAAAGGAAAATCAAACCTAATTGATCTGTGCCGAGGGTGTTTTTTTGCACCGGGAGACAGAACAACATAATAGAAAAAGGTTTTGGAAAAGTCGTATCAGATCCACATATCTGGAAAAGAAGGACAAACGCACAAAGTATAACACGAGGTCTATACAATCCTCTGTGATGGAAGGGACGAATTGTCAAGAATTAAAGGGAATTGTAAAGGTTGTCATGATAGGACACGCCCCACCCAGGCTTGGTGCTGCGTGCAGAAAGTAAGATTTGAAACAAGGAGAAAAAAAACTTAGCTAGCTGTGGTTCGGGTGGAGGTAAGTAAGGTTTGCCAACAAGGTTCATGTTGGTTAGCTGGAACTTTGTCATAATAAGTCTGAGAAGGATGAGTGGAGGGTTCTGTCCTACCTTCCACAAACTAATAGCAAATATATATTATGGTCTTACTTTTTCGAAGAGCTCAATGCAAGCTTGCAAGTCCATACCGAAGTCCACGAAAGTCCAGTTGATGCCTTCTCGCTTGTACTCTTCTTGTTCCAGCACGAACATGTGATGGTTGAAGAACTGTTGCAACTTCTCATTACAGAAGTTGATGCAGATCTGCTCGAAGCCGTTGAACTGTGTGACAAAAGAATACCTTCATATGCATTGTAACTTTGGGAAATAATAATGGTATATACGAAAAAGGTCAATAATCTAATAAAACATTGCTGACTGTTATTTGTCATCCCACAACCTACATCGAATATCTCAAAGCCGGCGATGTCCAGCACACCGATGAAGGAGTGTCGCTTGAGGCCAGTCTCGAGGGTGATGTTACACTTCTTCACCAACCACTTGAACATGCGGTCAAACAGAGCCTTGGAGAGGGCGCCTACCGAATACAACACTTGCTCCACGTTACGGCCTTGTGTCACGAACTCTGAGCCCACTTTGATCTTAGGCTTACATAGGCAAGTGTACAGATCAATACCGTCAACACCCAACAACTTGCCGACGATCTCTCCTTTCTGTAATGAAATAAAGTAACTGAAAGTGTGTTCCTTAAAAAATATTATTCAAGTCACTTTGTTGATTTTTTTAAAACTAGACTCAGTGGTAGTTGGTTGGTTATCTTACCTCCGTGCCGTCGTGTTCTGCCTGCTCCTCGCGGCCCCTCTGCTTGAACTTCATCTCACCGAAGTTCATGACAGCTGAAGTTGTCTGGTACACGTAGGCCTTCTGCTCCTTCGTGAAACCCAGGATGTCGAAGGCTTCCTGTAGGAGAGAGTAGAGGGTCAGGTGAAGACTTACTTGGCTCTTTATGAATGATAATCGATGTGTTTATAAAGTTTACTGGAAAAATTATATGCAAAGTCCCAACTTACATCTGTAAACTGCATCTCTTCCTTGTCGTCGATGGAAGGGACGGTAACCTTGCCCTGAGACACGTAGTGGTAGTCATAGATGTCGTTGCTGAGGTGAGCCGTGGCTTTGGGAAGAAAGAAAAGTTATTGTCGAGAAACATTTACAAACACTAAACACTTGTGTCCTTTTTTTTGTGGGGGTACAGGTGGGGGTGAGGATGGTGATTAAACTTCTAGTAATAAAAAAAAAAAAAGTCAAGATTCGTGTTAAGTATGCCCGAGAATCCCTTCTTTACATGGGTTGCTACATAATTGCACACACATATCCTTTATAATAACATACATAAAAATACATAACTCACGTTTCAGCCATCCCACTTGGTCGGACATTATCTGGTAGAAGATATGGTAGGATCGCTCGGCTGGCTGCTGGGAGATGACACGAGCCTTCTCCAGCAGGTAGACCTCAATGTCACCACCAGCAAGCTTACCACTGGGTTGGAAGTGGATGCGGATGAACTTACCCTGGTAGTGAGGAAAGAGTGAGAGGTGGATATCAAGTGTAAATGGATATACTCTAAGTGGTGACTCTTTGGTGTGTGTGTAGATGTCTTTTTTTAGTAGACATGAATGTATGTGCATATCTTCGTGTACGTATTTCAATTAATTTTATCAAGAGAAGGAGGAGGAGGAGAAGAAAGAGGAGACAGCAGCCAATACTTACGAAGCGGGAGGAGTTATCATTACGTGTGGTCTTGGCGTTACCAAAAGCCTCCAGGATGGGATTGGTCTGAATAATTTGGTCTTCCAGGTTCTGAGAAGAGAGAGATAGTTTTTTGGTTAGGTTTTTCAAGCTGTAGCAATCATTCACCCGACAATTCAAGATCATAAGGTCACCGTATTTTCGTATTAATCCTTTTACTCTTTATCGGATGTCACTCCTTATCTACCATCCACTTGTATTCACTATTCTGTATTCACCTGTTTCTTCTCTGATTCCTTCTTCTTGCCAGTCGTAGCGCCGACGTTGGCGAAGTAGGAGAGTACCTTCTTGGTGTTCTCAGTCTTGCCGGCGCCGGACTCACCGCTGAGGGAGGAGTATGAATTATAGAGAAAACCTATTGGAAAGGTGTTTATGTCTATATTTGTAATTATATACATGTAAAATTAATTGCATATTGAAGTAAGGTAAGGAGTGAAGGAGAGGGTGAAGGAAAGATGGGAGGAGGTAATTGTGTGGAGTGTTGGATGCTGGGACAACGTTCTCAGGTACTCACGTGATCAACATAGACTGGTTTTCTCCAACTGTAAAGAAAATACATGTCACGTTATACATTTTCTTTACAGGTCATAAAAGTAAATAGATAAAGGTCCAACGCGTCTCCTCATTTCCTTGTGCACTGATGTTAACCGTTCTCACCTTGAAGCATGTTGGTGTAGGCGCCGTCAGCGATGGCGAAGATGTGGGGAGGCACCTCATTACGCCTCTTGCCCTGGTAGATCTTGACAGTACGGTTGGTGTAGATGGGGTAGCGCTTGTACGGGTTGACAGCGATACAAAAGAGACCAGAGTAGGTGTAGATGAGCTTGCTGACATAACGGGACTTCAGGTTGTACAATACAGAGGCATCGTTCAAGTAGGTCAAGTTGGACATGTCCTCGCATTTCTCGTACTTGGGTGGGTTGACCTGTTGCACGGCATCCTTCTTCCAGTTCTTCGTGTCACCTCTAGCCATGACAGTGACCAAATCTCCCTTGGTCCCCTGGATCTCACCCTCGACGTACCCATCTTTCTCGTCGGGGACCCAACAGGTTTTCTTGGCGTCATAAGGCTTGGTCTGGTCTTGGCGCTTCTGCTCGAGGGAGA
>JAXIVD010001328.1:37500-52500 GCA_036785275.1 Cancer borealis | reverse complement strand
CCCGTTACCCTCGTCTTGTTTACTGGGTTTTTTTTTACCTCTCGTTTTCTTTATGTTTTCTTTCTTTCTTTCACGTTAGAACTATTATAGCATGAGATTGAAGAGCCAGTGTTGTATTTTTTTTCTTTGTATTTATTTTTCTTTCATTCTTCTTTTTTTTTTCTTTATGTTCTTCCCTTTTTTGTTCAGACAGACAGACAGATATATATATAAATATATAGACATCTTGATTTATAGATGACACCAAGATTAGATTACACTCTTCTATAATGGAACAAACTATAATAATCAATATAGAAGTTGTAGGTATAGTATACAATATTGTATTACTACTACTACTACTACTACTACTACTACTACTACTACTACTACTACTACTACTACTACTACTACCAAGACTAATAATAATAAAACACGCATCACACATATTTAACTTGTCATGCATCTGAAACTTGACAGAGATCTCCCTTCATCCCCCCCAACAATGCTGTATGCTTGCGGGCACTCCTCCTCCTCTTCTTCTTCCTCCTCCTCCTCCTCCTCCTCCTCCTCCTCCTCCTCCTCCTCCTCCTCCTCCTCCTCCTCCTCCTCCTCGTCCCTTCTTCCTTTCTTTCATCTTCGTTATGCACTTCCTGTTAAGAACTTGTGTGTGTGTGTGTGTGTGTGTGTGTGTGTGTGTGTGTGTGTGTGTGTGTGTGTGTGTGTGTGTGTGTGTGTGTGTGTGTGTGTGTGTGTGTGTGTGTGTGTGTGTGTGTGTGTGTGTGTGATGGCACTCAAGTGTTCTATTTCTGTGTTTGGCCTGAGATTCGAAGTGGAAAGGTGAGGGAGGGAAGTTCTCAGCTTACACCACCACCACCACCACCACCACCACCACCACCATCACCACCACCACCACCACCTACACCACCACCACCACCACCACCACCACCACCACCTACACCACCATTCGCATTAACATTAACATTAACATCAACATTTATTCCCTTCCCTCCTCCTCCTCCTTCTCTTCCTCCTCTTCCTCCTCCTGCTCCTCCTCCTCCTCCTCCTCCTCCTCGTACCCTTCTTGGTCATAAAACAAATCATCTTTCTTTTTCCGCTTGGGTTTATGACGCTTCGCTTATGGGGGAAACCACACACACACACACACACACACACACACACACACACACACACACACACACACACACACACACACACACACACACACACACACACACACACACACACACACACACACACACACACACACACACACACATTTTTATATATTGCTTTAATAAGAAAATAAGAGAGAAAAAGGGAAAATAAAAATCAATCATTTCAAGCATAGAGTGGTAGGTCAGGGTGACGAGAATGATGGAGGCGACTTGAACATTAGTCTTACAGTATAAAAAATGAGAGGGACAGCGTCAGTGGGAGGGGCGGCATTAGGGAGTGGGCGGGCGTTACGGCAGAGGCTGCAGGTTGGGGGTGGAAGGGCGTGGGAGGGGGAGGAAGGGAAAGGAAGGAGAAGGAAGGACGGGCCATCACGGTCTGGCGGGTTGCCCACTGGCGGTCAGGAACCAGGAATAACCAAGACATTCCCTCGCATTACACCCCATCACGCCCCATCACGCCCCATCACACCCCATCACATACCACCACACCCCATCACACCCCATCACATCCCATCACACCCCATCACAATACCCTATGAACTCACCCAAACACTCAACCTCAAACCAACAATTCAATACAGCTCAATAGGAAACAATCGGTACGCCTCGTCTTGCTTAGAGGAATACCAATCAGTCTTCAATGGTGTGGGTGTTATTTCATGATACTGCCGCTGCCCCTCGATGCCCCTCGGTTCCCATCGGTGCCCCTCGGTGCCCCCTGCCTCTGTGCCCGTGCCAGGGTGTGTTAGTGGCGACAGGAGGGTCTTATAGGGCGGTGCGTGGCAGGGGGAGGAATGCTGGGTGGTGACGTGGCCTGCAGAACTTGGTGGTGTTATTTAGGACATTTTTTGTGCATTACTCTCTCTCTCTCTCTCTCTCTCTCTCTCTCTCTCTCTCTCTCTCTCTCTCTCTCTCTCTCTCTCTCTCTCTCTCTCTCTCTCTCTCTCTCTCTCTCTCTCATGGTGACGTGTTAACCTTTCTTAGGGACGCTCTTTCTTTAGTATCAGGCTTTTGTTTTTGCTAGTTGAAATTTAGTGAAAGTTGGACCGTCCGATCAAAACTGGAAACACATGGATTTCCGATTTAAGTTTTTTTTTTTATTATGTATTATTTTTTCGGATTTAGGTTTTGTTGGTAAGCGCTGATGTACTAGGTTCCGTCCATTCTGCTTCCCCCTTGACCCAGTACGCGTTGACGTCAGCAAGTCAAGTGTTGGGGTGACAGAAGCTGATAGTTCTGCTGAGACATAGGTTTGGAATCTCTAAAAGTTCGTCATCGGCTGTCAAGTAAAAGTGTAAGAGGAATATTGAATAGCATAGATGGATTAATACAGTAACACACACACACACACACACACACACACACACACACACACACACACACACACACACACACACACACACACACACACACACACACACACACACACAGTACGTTCACATCATAGGGACATACATTAATCATAACTGACATAACTATTTGTAGTGATATATATTCAATCCCCTTATTATTGATATGCATAAATAAAAGCATAAGTAAAATTAATCTTACCCTAACACAAGAATTACTTCACTAATACATAATCACATACTGAGACGGTCAAAACAAAAGACAAACAGCAACTCTTAACACTAGAGAACATAACTATGCATACAACTCACTGCATAAAAATCAACTTTACATCATAGGTATAGGTAAGACTCCCAACACATGCACATACCTTACCTTGTCCATGTCTTGCCAGTGGTTCATTGGAGAGCAAGGAGACGGCTGCGAGGGGTGAGGCGTCCCCAGTAAGTAACCTGTCACTCTTTGATCGGAGGGACGGCGGTGCATTAATTGTGGGTGTCAAGCTTTGGTGGTGGTACAGTCTCACCTTCAATACCTAATGCTGTTCCTACTATTGCTGCAACTACTACTACTACTATTACTATTACTATTACTATGGTTATTTTAGGTGCAACTCAGCTCTGTTAAGATTGCTTGCGTTAATGAGATGACGTTGATGAGTTAGCTTAAGTGTCAGTGTGCTTCAGGAGGGATTGGCTGCTGCATGGGTGCCTATACTAGCCTTGCTCAACACCCTAACCCTTCCTCCCTCCCTCCCTCTCTCCTTACCATCACCTTGGACTTACTCCCTCTCTTCTGTCCTCTTCATGCAATAATTCCTTACAGAAGATAACTTTAAGATACATTATGAATTACATTTCGTTGCATTGTAATAGTGCATATTTCTTCACTACTTATAGACTCTCATAACCACATAACTAAAATACACTCTGTTAGTCTCGGGTTTTTATCTCTCAGCAAATAGTACATTAGTCAAGCTGTTAAGTGGGTATAAGTGGGTAGTGTCATGTCGTCTTGAGTACTTCTTATCTTGGGTGCGGCCTGTTTATACTTCTTGGCTGTAGGTTGAATGTCTTTGGGAACCCTACTAGTACATACGGGACCCCTACCCTATCAGGAGACAATATTTTTAGATGAGAGTGTTATGGCTTATTCCTATAGTGAGAGTGGTAGGTATGTGTGTGTGGTTTGTCTAGCGGTTAAATTTAATAGATTCCCGACTGGTTGTAAACTGTGGACTGGCAGTGACTCGTCGTGCAATAAATTCTTACTTTTTCTTAGGGTATTCCACGCAAGTAAAATTATGTCTATAAGCCTACGTGTCCTTTAATGAAATAAAAAAACAACACTGTAGGTTTAAGAAACTGAGATTAAAAAAAATACAGAACAAAACTAGAGAGAATGGAGGAAATGATCATTCATATTAACTAAACTTGAAAAATGTGATATGTAATGTAAAAGGCTACGGAAGGAAGCACATACTGCGCAAGCGCGTGAAGCTGTGAACCTCAAGGTGAAGGTGGTCACAGTCTTATACGTGGCATTATTTAAGTTACTTACATGTGTGATCCATCAATCATTTAGGGCATACGGCGAGGGACACGTCACCTCACCAACCCTCTGATCACCTCTTGTAAGTCCCCAGGCAAGTTCCCCTTCAGCAAGTCCCCATGTAAGCCTCCTTCCGATACCAAGTAACTCCCAGCAGGAAGCATCGACTTGCTCCAACCATGAGCTTCATTAATGGCCGCCCCCTTGGCCTCCTCCATCCCGTATTATCTCTCAGATACAATCTGAGAAGCAGGATCAGTTTATAGGTAACGTACCACATGCTTATATGGTCTTGAGTTAACGTTGGCGGACTATGGTAGTAATAGGCCTTGATTAATCTCACGGAGCAGTCACTGATATGATAAATAGTAATTCCAGATATATACTGCGAAGCTATATATTACTAAACACATCAATTTGACTCTTCAGATCGGTGTTCAGCGTCCATGTCTCAAAGCCATATAGTAAGACAGGGATCACCAGCGATTTGAAGATTCGAACCCCAGATACATGACATCTTGGGCCAGGCCAATCCACCTTAACACTTCTTAACGTGACCCACCAGTGAATTTGGACCATACTACCAAGGTATGTGAAGCTGTCCAAGATATTAATGTCCTCGCCACATGCTATGATTTCAATTTTTTGTACTTGACGTTTCTTATGCGTGTGTGTAATGTTAGGAGAGAGTACTATTTCTACATATGTGAAGGTTAGCTACCAGTTAAGGATAATTCAGGTGTTTAAAATACCTGAAACTATAACTATTTTCCACTGTATTACAACATAGATTGCTGGCCTTATTATACTGTTTATACATAATGATAGAGACTTGAAATACAATGAGGTTAGTAGTGAATTAGGTTACTTGAAATTGGTGTCAACACTTAAGCTATCATAGTAGTAATATCTCTCTCTCTCTCTCTCTCTCTCTCTCTCTCTCTCTCTCTCTCTCTCTCTCTCTCTCTCTCTCTCTCTCTCTCTCTCAGGTTGTAAGGAAGGGTAATGAAAGTGTGTGTTCCCGTATCATTTTGGCCTTTAATGTAACAGGTACACATGTTATGCAACACAGACATAGATCATTAGACATTCAGATAAAGACTTAAGTGAAGCAACAATAATGGCACTATTATATATAATGTACCTATTTAATAATTTACATACATGATGAAAACCTATATGTAAGGTATTTTTCTTTTTATATATAAGATTTAAGTGAGTTTGAGGCACCATTTTAGGAATAAGTACTCCTTGATTTTTTTTTTTTTTGTGTGTATTTATATATATTTTTTGTTTTCATATTTTTCACATGGAAGGGAATGAAGAATTGTACTGTGTGAGTGTATGGATGTATGTAATAAGAATACTATGCATGATTATTGATATTTCTGAAGATGGTTGAATTCTTGAGCCAAATTGACATAATTCATCGATTCATTGACTTCAGAGTAAAACGATGAGGAAAATACATACAATTTTAAGAATGTTTTGTGAAGTTTGTGTAAACATAACATGAATTATTGAAGTTTGATGAGGTGCATTTAACATAATAATGATTGTGTATGAATATGTCTAGTGAAGAATAAGTATAATCAGAGACAAAGTACTGTATGCACATTAGCCTTTGATTAACCAAGCTAATTAGGAATTACTGTTTAGTATTATCTGTGACATTGTAAAACTCAAACCAATATATTAGACATAAGACTGACAGTGAATTGCATAACGGAGATGGGGGAAAAAACTGGATGGAAAACACTATAGGCCTAACTTCAATATATTTGATGTACACACTGTCATGTACTCAGCCCTTGGATCACTTAGTTACAAATAGTACACATTAATGCTGACGTTCACAAAACTACACTTTGATTTGTTATAGTTTGAACAAACCTTCCTTATCTAACTTTATAAATACTAGTTACAGTACTAAGATTTGAAGACAATCATTCACCCATTTAGATTTTGGAAACAGTTATTTTCTTTCTAGTTTGTTGTAGAACTCATTACATTATTAAGTTATTATATTATATTAAAAGTCCTACATCATTTTTATCCATCATCTTAAAGCAAAAGTTATGATTCATTCCAGATTCATAAAGGTCTTTCTAAAATATCATTAATGACATTTCAAACATTGTTATTAGATAGTTGATAAGGTTTTCTATGCATCAGTGAGTGAATGATTGTATATGTGTGTGTGTGATATGTATATATATGTATATATATATATATATATATATATATATATATATATATATATATATATATATATATATATATATATATATATTCCATGTGTTTTCACAGTAATGACAATACTACTTCATCTATGGGCAGCATTTCACATATGTTGTGACAATTAATTTAATTTAATTTTTTTTTAGAACAATGACACATTTTTGTAGGTGAATATTTGCCATTACAGGGCAGACTGATTGATAATTTTCATAGTTATCAACATAGTAAACAGTCCTTGAACTACTGATGGTATTGTATCATAAGGAGCTGCAACCCCTTAAAAATAGGAATTTTGTGTGGTTTTTGGGTGCTGGAATGGATTAACTATTTGTCCATTAATTTTATCGTGAAAAATTGGCTTTGTAATACAAGAAAATTGCAATACAAGCTCAGTTTTGCAACGTGTTAAACCCGTACTGCGAGGTCCTTCTGTATTTGATAAATCCATTCACCTGTCTAAGAAAAGTATGCATTACAAAGTTCTTCAAGATTTTCATTTAGGTTAGTGTAAAAGGTAGTGTTGGCAAACGCTATAGCTGCGCGTAGGTGGAGGCGTTCATCTCCCGTCACATCGGCCTTTAAGCCGTTATGCCGAGACATAGGGCCACTGTGACATCCGAGTTTCCACAGTTTACCTTCCCCAGGTTTACCCAGGTATCCAATTATCAGCCAACCCATCTGGGAGGATGACCAGCTGGGTGAACTGTGTGCCGACTGCCCTCGTCCAGGATCAAACTCGGGCCAGCGGATTTGTAGTCAGACGTGCTAACCACTGCAGTTAGGACAATGCCCTTAAAAATTTTACTGAAGAGAAATAGAAGAGGAAAGATCTGTTCTACCTCTTTCGTAGGATTATAAATAAGATTTGTGTCATTGTATTCCTTGAGTGTTGACTGTCATGTACTTTGCTTGCATCAGTACACTTTTCTCTATTTGTCTATCTGGCTCATGGTAGAGCTTAATGAAGCTTGTAAAAATCATCACAGACCTTGCATATGGTGGTAGTGGTGGTAATGGTTAACAGCAACAGTATACATTGATATATGTGGCAACAGGTAACTATTCTGATAAAAATGAATATGATTTATTCCTATTCATGGATAGTGATAATTTGTAACATTGAATAACATCACTTCCAAGACAGTTGATGCTTTGTATGAAATAGTTCAACCACTGCCTGATACCATTGCTAAACCATACTACTGTACCACCACAGACTAATAGTATATCTCCAACTATTGTTACACCACAGCTTTTGACGCTAAACCGCAAACAAACTATTGCTATTATTTGCTATGCCAAGGACTAGTATGTTCGCTAAAAATGTTCACACCACAAATGGCACATAACTGTCACATCACAAACACGACTTGCAGCACCACACTATAATAAATTAATTCATGCCACACACTATCAGCCACATTAGAAAAAATAGCCACACCAGAGATAGATATTGTATATATAAAAAAGAAATGCTTTTGCAAATTTGTTTTCATCACAGACCACTTCAAGGCACAACACCAACCTCAAGACAAAGGGTTGGGTGACTGTTATAATATGTATTGATTATGAAAATACATCGGTTTAAGTGTACATTACCATCACATAAGGAAATAATTGTATAGTATTGACAAGAAAGGTTTTGATACATCCTATCTGTTTGCTTGTATGGAAAGAAACTTTTTAAACAGGAGTTAAAAGCAAGGAGCAACATGGTAGAGTTATGGTTAGGTGAGGTGAAGCTGATCATTACCTTCATAGTATAGTATAGTATGTGGAAGAACGACATATTTCTAGATAAAAAAAAAATAAATCCTTCAAAATATTTTTACCACATGGAAAGTTTACAGTATCAAAAATTTTCATTAAATACCTCACTTAGGTTATTTCTTGATATGTTGTATTAAAATATCTTATAAAATGAAAGTTTCAAGGCATAAAGTTCCTAATAAGAAACTGTTATAAAACTGAACAGCAATAATTTAAAATACCTGGTCGTCTTGGATGTGCATAGATCCTCGCTCGACGGGATAAAGACATTGCCTGTGACGGGTGAGCTCTCTGGTGTGGCTTTGGTCTAGACATAGGCAGCGGGTGGTGTGGCCTCAAGTGGTGTGGCCATGAGTGCTGTGGGCTGGGGAGATATGACCTTGTGTAGGGCAATGAGGGATGAGGTGATGACGTGTACTGTGACCCTTGGTGGTGAGGCCGTAAGTTCCTCGGCCATGCTTGTAGTGGTGGCAGGTGGTTGGGATGGGGTAGGTTGTTGTTGGTGTTGTACATGTCTAGCTGGCGTTGACTGCTAGCATCTCCAGGCTGACGGCTCCACTGATTGATGACCGGTGCTCCGACACGAACTGGGTGTACTTGTCTGCAACGGCAAGGAATAGTGTTACGCAATATGTATTCTATTCATGCATTCACACACACACAAGTATACACCTTTCTCTCTCTGTGTATGTTGCTACTATGTTAATATGTATGACTAGGTAAATATACGCACACACCGACACACACATACATGCACTATTACATCTCTCACGATTAAGAGTCCAGCGTGTGATCCTCCAGACCACGGTGAATAGCACACACACACACACACACACACACACACACACACACACACACACACACACACACACACATACACACACACATACACACCAAAAAAAATAAAATGTATATTTTGTTCAGTTTTTCAGTGGCACAATATAGATATATTATACTTTTTCTTAATCAATTATCATTTGCATTAATTTGTATTGTCCAAAACATGATAAAAAAAAATTCACTTATTTGAGGATGTATGAAGATGAATGTGATTGATAATGAATGATGAATTATATAATTGTATGATTTCTTTTTAGATGCATAATTTTTGTTAAAGCCAATAAGACATCAATATAAAATAGCAGTATGTAAGTTAGTTAGTTAGTCACAAATATCTACTTTGTATATAATAATAATAATAATAATTTACCAAGCACCTAATTTATAAAGCTGATGGATGGATGATCAGGCAAGAAATAGTTGAACATCAAATTGCATTACCATGACTTAGGAATCTATTGAAAACAGTGCACAGGTAAAACATGTGAAAAGGGCCTACGGTGTACCAGGTAGAAAACAGCTAAGAAAATTTAGTTATCAGTAAAAAAAAACTTAAATTAGCAAGGGCCAGCCAACCACACCACTATACTAAAACCACTGTTAAGGGACCTATAGGACAGCCAGACAGGCAGAGTTACCAAGCAATGTTGAGGGGAAGGGAGGGAGGGAGGGTAGGTAACATTAGGTACTACTATTTTCCTTTCCCCTCTGCAGGACTGAGGGAAGGAGGGAGGGTACATAAGACCTTCAAGAAATGTTTATACAAAAATGTTCAAGCAACTACCTTGTTAAAAAAGTTTTGGTAACTATAGGTTTGGTTTGGTTAATCTTCACACTATGTTAAAAATAGTGAGATAGATGCAAGGTTTAATTGCCATAACATAAAGCATCAGCAGGCTGTTAATGAAAAGGCTGTATGGATATTGTTTACCTTTCTGGACCAGCCATCATTTCTTTTTGCCAAATTCCCATACAGGAAGTTGTATCATTGCTCCTTAACCTCCCTCCACCTCTGCACACCTCTTCTTCCCTACACTGTAAAGTATCTTCTGGTGCATTATTTGAACCATTTCTGTCTTCTTTCTTGCTTATTGTCTCTCTTTTCTTTCCCTCTTTTTTGTCTGTTCTTCCTTGTTTTGTCGTACGCTTTGCCTTGATCGTGCTGTTTGGAACCACCTTAGTGCCCCTGATGCCTTTGTTAAGTTTGGTGCTTTTTTCCTTCATTTTGAATTAGAAATTGGTCTGAACTTTGTCTGAACTTTGTCTCTCTAACAATCCTCCTCCCTTCAATGCTTACAATGAAATCTATTCTACTTTAATTTTGCTATTAACAAGATATATACATAACTTCTGCCACTGTAAACTGTTCACTATTTCTCCTCATTCATATATATTTTCTTCACTAGCTTTGGGTAACTTTAATAAATATCTTTTTCTATAACTAGTCCTCCTACCCCTCCATCTCTAAGAACTATTTTCCCTCATGTCTCCAGTATAGAATGAGGGGATGAGGATGCTACCGCCCACTCACTGGCGATGGAGACGAGGAGGATGCCCCAGGCTACCCCCCAGAACCACCCCACCAGGAAGAAGGTCACTGTGAAGAGCTGGACGAGCCCGGTGGCAGCCGTCACTACCACAGAGGTGAAGCGGTGGCCACTCGTCTCCACTGACCCCATGCGGTTCCTCCCCCAGCAGAGGCCCAGCCACCCACTCGCTGCCGTTCCTGTGAAGAATACCATCACTGATTCTGTTAACTCAACTTCAGATAGGAACAGGTTTTTCTACTACTACTACTACTACTACTACTACTACTACTACTACTTATAAGACTAGCTACTGCTTTTCCTGCTGCTATGTTGTGAAAATTGTTGTGCTGATGTTATAGTTGATGTGTACTGCCTGCTGATCCGGAATAATTATATGTTATTAATTTGTTGCATTCCCTTAGTTGGTGTTGACACTGTTCCTGTCACACTACTGTTCCTGCTGCTACTGTTTCTGGTGCCACACTACTGTTTCTGCTGCTACTGTTCCTGCTTGTGTTGCTACTGTCACATCTTTCTCTCAATCTCTCATGAAGTTATCTGCATCTCCATTTTTGAGAAGGTAATTAAATTGTTATTGCTAGATATGATAGTAGTAATTGCATGTTGATTGGATTAGCAGGATATTTTTTTCTAGTAATTAATGATTTAAAAAAAAATTGCATGGAAATGGGATAGAAATACACTATATATTATTTAAACAAATTAATTTTTTTTTGCTCAAAATTGAATTTATATTTTGGAATACAATGTACAAGACTACATTAGTGAAGGCAGGACAGATAGGCTTCAAAGGATGGGTAGGACTGAGAAAAGTGTGAAATAATTTGAAGTGGAAGGTATAGTGGTAAAGGTAGACTAAAGAATACATAAGATGAAGTCCTGACAAATGATCTAAAAACTGGAGGACTTAACAAACAAGTTATATGGTATCTATTTACACCAACTGCATCAACCCGAGTCAAGTCAGTATTCAGTGACCTGCCTGATTTCATGGAGAATGGATGCATGTTCTCTCGCTGAAGTAGCTGCATTGTTATAGCTTTGTGGTCGCAGACGTAACAAGAGAACAAGAATGTTGTTACATGAACTGAACACCAAAAGGCCAGATTTTGGAAGCTTCTATCATTTATTCCCAGACTTGGTGAACCATTGTTGGTGAATCATCATGACTTGACACGACCCGACTCATTTGGTGTAAACGCAGCCTTTAGGTCAACCAAACTCTACTTGGAGCTTGGTGATCATTATGGTGTCATTGGTAAGGTGTCGGTACATTAAGTGTACTGTCAAGGGTTTCAATCCACTGTATTGCCTTGTATCTTGAAATGCTAAGAAATTGATCTCATTGATTAAGTAAGTTGCCTTTCACTACATAATGGACTCATTGTGATGTTAAGTTCAGCCACCAACACACATACACACATTCTGCACACCATCACCTATACTGAAGTAGTGATATTTCAACCTCCAGTACACACACACGCACACATGCACACGAGGACCTGAGAAGAAACTAAAAAAGACTACATGCAAGAGGGACATAAACAAAATACAGCTTCCCTTATAGAAATGTGGAATAAGTTTTCACTTACCTAACAACTTACTAATTGATGGGCATTGAAGTTTTCAGAGTATCATAAATCATTAGTTTCAGTTGTATTGCATTCATGAAACCTTTTGAGACCTAAGGGTTCAGGTGTATCTCTGCCAAGACTACCAGGTGTTTTTCAAGGCCATGAGATGCCACCCACCCACTATGTCATGCACTGCTCTAGGTTCAGTAAAGTATCACTGATGTAAAGGTGAAAGGTAGTGATGGCAAGACCAGAGACTGAATGACACGGTGAAGGTTGGTGATTCTAATGAGATCCTCGTTCCATAGAGGCTTTCTCCTTAAACAAGATCTATAATATCTTAGAAAAGTTAAGAATGGTAGTAGTAATAGACAGTCAGCTTAAACTTAACAAGGCAAGAACTAGTCTGGCAGTAGTGATGATAAAGTGTGTTAGTAAATATTAAAGTTACCAATATAATATAAAGGGACCCCGTTACTTTGGTCCTTGGAAGTAATCGCAAAGTGAACGCAGATAATACTAATCGAAGGTGTGTCAGGTGCCTGATGGCCTCTGTTTGGGATACAAGAATGTACCTCAATGAAGGATAGAACATAAAAAGTGCCATGGGAGAAATATATAGAGGCGGCGAACTCTCAAGGAAGGCACATGGGGGTGAGGATTGAGACACTCACCGAGGCCAGGAAGGAGAATGTTGAGGGTGAGGCAGAGTGCGGCCAGCGAGCGGGGTAGTACTGGCAAGGCGCCACGGATCACAGAAGTGACGTCGACCAGGTGTGGCGGCAGCGTGAGCTCGTTCACACTCTAAGGGGTGACATGTATACCAATTCCAGCCTAGGTAGTTAAGCCTCTAGGTACCTCTACTCTCTCGTCACCATATCGCTTTTCTTATCTCCAATACTCTCCTCCTCCTCCTTCTTTCCATGCTTTTATCAAATTCCTCATATCGTTTTCTCTCACTTGTTCTTTGCTGTGTTAGATATCTCATTACAAAGTGGTTGTGGTGAGGTTTTGCAGTGTCTATCTACAGTGTCTAGTGAAGGAGAGGGTGTAGGAGTGTGTGTGAGGTTGGGGGTAGTGAGAGGTGGAGTAGTAGGGTGGTAGAGGAATGGGAGATGAGAGGAGAAATAATAAGAAGAGAAGGAGAAAGAAGAGGAGGAGGAGGAGGAGGAGGAGGACCATAACTATAACTATGACAAAAAGGAGGATGGCAAGAATAGAATAAACAAGAAAATGAGCCAAAAAAATAAATGAAACTAGAAAGGCGTAGGTAGGGAATCACTAACTTGGGGAGGATTGGTAAATGAGACTGTATGAGGGAAAGGGAAAAGGGAAAACGGGGAAAGGGAGGGAAAGGGAACTACAACTCACCATTGACGGTCGACGATGGTGCGGTGACCTAACTCCGGGCCCTTGGAAAAACCCTTGGAGGAGTACGATTGGTATCTTGTCGTTCCCGCCCTTTCCCGTCTGCTCCACGTATCCGGGATGTACGGGCGCCGGCTCCCCGATGTCGTCCACCACGATGTCCGGGGCCAGCCTGCAGGAGGGGCTGGGTGAGGGGCTGCACCGGCCGGAAGGAAGGAAATAAAGGAGGGAGGGAGGGAAGGCAGCTAAGAGGGTACTGAGAGCGTGGGGCTGGAAGAAAGGAAGCTAGCTAGAAGGGTACTGAGAGGATAGATGAAGACTGGTTACCTTTTGGGGAGTTACAGGTATGACTGAGTTAAATCTGAGGGTAAAGAGTGGTAAGGGAAGGAGAGTAGTTACATGGTTTACTGTGTAGCTGATGCAGGGAAGGTAGGTGGATGAACTGTGTATATTAAAGGGTTAAGATAAGGGTAAACTTGTCACTTGTATGGAAGGAGGAAGGGAGGAAATTAACTCTTTATTAGGGTAGGTAGAGGAGGGAGAAAGGAAGGGATGGAGTACAAATTTAATGGATGAGGAAATTTAGTTGATGTAAGGAAAGAAAAAAAATAAAGGGGTGAAGGAAGGGAAGGGTGAAGGAGAGGAGGAAAAGGAATTAGGAAACTGGGAAGGACCCGGAGAAAGGGAAGGGTTGGCGTGTGTGTGTATGTGTGTATGTGTGTGTATGTGTGCATGTGTGTGTATGTATGTGATCATATTTTGATTGTAAGCATATTATTAATTTGATTTACATATTCAATGTAATTGGTATTATTATTATTATTATTATTATTATTATTATTATTGTTATTGTTATTGTTATTATTATTATTATTATTATTATTATTATTATTATTGTTATTATTATTATTATTATTATTATTATTATTATTATTAATAGGGTCGGAGGGTTGGGAGCTCCGCTATTCGAAGCTTTTTACTTCTTACTAATGAAGAAAGTTACTGTTTTTAGTTAAGTTACAAGATTGAGGCATGCTATATCCTTTGAATTATTATTATTATTATTGTTATTTTTATTATTATTATTATTATTATTATTATTATTATTGTTATTATTATTATTGTTATTATTATTATTATTATTATTATTATTATTATTATTATTATTATTATTGCTATTATTATTATTATTACCACCATTATCAGTATTATCATATAAAAAGTGTTCAAGTTTACGTCTCTCTGCCTTGCTAGTTCAGATAATTTAAAATGTTGTAAGTTAGAATTTTTTTTTTTTCTTAATCTCTTCGCAGATTAACGAGCACTGGCGATGCATACTTTAATATCTCATTTGATTAAGCGATTAGGAGTCTTTTACTCATTAGGCTTAATTAAATCAGTGAAAGGAGAGAGAGAGAGAGAGAGAGAGAGAGAGAGAGAGAGAGAGAGAGAGAGAGAGAGAGAGAGAGAGAGAGAGAGAGAGAGAGAGAGAGAGATTGGGTTTGTAATATAGAAATTTATCATCTGTTGCATTCACATTTGCTGATTATGTATCGTGATATGTCTGTGTTGCATATTTTGATGTATTTATAGGGAGCG
>JAXIVD010001328.1:22500-32500 GCA_036785275.1 Cancer borealis | reverse complement strand
CCCATTGGCTAGTCACGCACTGCTCAGCCAGCCAATAGCGATGCGTTAATAGCATTTCTAGATCGTAGGTAAAAAATGTAGGTGTGTGGGTGTTGTTTTTCCCCTGTTTTTTCCTGTTTTTTTCACGTCAACCTTCCTCTCTGGTGCTTGGAAGGCCACTGAAGGAAATAAGAGGAGGAGAAGGAGGAGGAGGAGGTGGAGAGGGGGTCGGTGCGCCCTCCGAGTTGAGTTACAAAAACCACGTCACTCTTGGTGCATTATGGTTATCGACCGCCAAAGGGAGAAGAAGGGAAGGGAGGGAGAGGGTGGAAGGGAGAATGAGAGTCGAATGAAGGAGAGAAACGCTAACCCACTTTACCTTCTTAACTCATTTTTTTTTAAATTATTATATTCTATTTATATTTTTATTATTTTTATTCATTATCATAGTTATTTATCTCCTTTTTTATTGATTATTTCCTTGTATCGCTCTTACGTTTGCTGCTCATTTTTTCCCATTTCCTTCCTTCCCATCACTTTCTTCCCTCCTATTTTCCTACTCTTCTTCTCTTTCCCTCCTGCTTAGGCGAGGGTCTGGAGTCTCGTGACCCCTTTGGCCCTGCAATTACCTGAGAGAGAGAGAGAGAGAGAGAGAGAGAGAGAGAGAGAGAGAGAGAGAGAGAGAGAGAGAGAGAGAGAGAGAGAGAGAGAGACTGGTTTGTCCATCCGACTGACTGATAAATAAATAAACAATATAATAATAATGAAAAGTAATGTATATAGAAAAAAAACTGACGTATTTTAATAAAAAAAAAGTTGTCCACATTTTTTTTCCTTTATAAATCTCATGGAATATCTTTATTTAGAGTTTTCAGGTAAATCTTAACTTGTTGATTCTCTTAAAATAGATGGAATTTATGCTCAAAAGACACATAATCACTTGTTTTTTTACCTTGTGTGTGTGTGTGTGTGTGTGTGTGTGTGTGTGTGTGTGTGTGTGTGTGTGTGTGTGTGTGTGTGTTCGTACCCTTCGTGTCCAGCGTGTGTTCTCTCCTCCGCTGACGTGATTCAACTGACGTGATGACCACTGTCTGGTATCTTGACTCACTCTTTTTACCTCCTGTCTACTCTACTACTCATTTTCTATCCCACCCTTGACGGCTCACTCACTACACCTTCGTCACCTTCACCACCCTCATCACCATTACCATCATCACTTTCATCATCTCCATCACCTTCATCACCTTTATTATCTAACGCAACACAGACACATAGAGATTAAGATAGACAGTTAAAACGCTGGAAAGGAAGAAAAGAAGAAAAAAGTGACAGTAAACGTAGGAGAGACGTATTTTTTCCCCGTCACGTAATATTTTCATTGAATTGGCTACGTGAAAAACTTCATATTGGGGTGAAGATGTATTGGGGGAGGGAGGGAGGGTGAGGGTGAGGAAGATAAGGTTGTCGGGGGAAGGGGAGATATGAAGGTTTAATAGAGCAGCATTTAAAATGAGAGTATTATGAGCAGAGAGAGAGAGAGAGAGAGAGAGAGAGAGAGAGGGGGGAAAGTTAAGTGAGAGAGGGAAATTATTTGCTTAAAAGAGTTACAAGTTATAAATGAGCAGCGGCAGAGAGACTGATGTGAAGGAAGAGAAAGTACACATCACCTTCCCTTCCCTTCCCTTCCTTCACTACCCTGCTATAAAACACACACACATAACACTTTATATATACAATGCCAAATTATCAGAAAATACTTTAATGAGGATAGGTAATAGTAAACATTATTGTGGGTAGGCTAGGTGGCGATGGCGATGGTGGTGCGTGCGAGTCTAGGCTATCCACATCACCTTGCCTTCCCTTCCCTTCCTTCACTACCCTGCTATAAAACACTTAAATAGTTATCTAAATAGTAATAAAAACTCATGTATTCCCAGGCACAGTAAGCACCAATCTTAACTCTATATTCACAACATACTGCAGGCTGCTTTACGTTTTACAATAATAGGATAATGTGGTGCAATATGCAAAATTTAACTCGTGTATTTGCTTCTATTAATTATATGAAGCGTTTATTAATTAATGCTTTCATGAACTGCTCTAAAAAAAACATATATGAAACATTTACAACCTAAATCAACGAGTGAATGAATAAGTTTGTATATAACAAATCAAATCGACATTTTTTTTTCCTTACTCAATTCTCTATCGATAAAGCCCCGCCATGCTGTTGTTGTTGATTGTTTTACTATATGAGGGCACAATTTTTTTTTTTTCCAAATTAACCTAACTTAACTTACTAAACTAAACCAATTTCAACTTAAATTATCCTAACCTAGCCTAACATAAATTAACCGTATTTAGCCTAGCCTAGCCTAGCTAAACCTTTAAAACAATAAATAGCCTAATTGTTATTTTCCAGTGAAGCTGATTGGCCGTTTCGCTCTGACCATCTCGGACCTTCTCAGGCCTGCACGCGCGGTGGTGTGCTGTCAAGTGTGTGTTACAATTGTGCGTTAATTACCGGACGAGGAGGCGTAGGCTGACCTGACGACGTTTATAAGGTATGTTTGGCTCATTATGTGTTACATAGTGTGAAAATGCTTGCCCAAGGTAGTGGAGTGGAGTGGACGGAGGACGCGGTGGTACTACGGGGCGGCGTGCACGGCCTCCCTGCCTGCCCGGCCTCCCGCCCGCCCCCGCCCGCTCGCCCCCCTCCCGCCGGCTCCCCCCCGCCCTCCCCCCAGCGCACCCGTCCACCCGCCCACCCGCCAACTCGCCCACCCCCCAGCCCGCCCGCTCACCCGCCCTCCCCACAGCCCGCCCGCCACTACTTCATCTATATGTCCTTTTAACCTCCTCTTAAACCCCTCTTTCCTCACCACACACACACACACACACACACACACACACACACACACACACACACACACACACACACACACACACACACACACACACACATGTCCCTGGGTTCGATTGCATGCAAATTGTCTACCAAAACACCACTTCCAAACTTCAGTGAGATTGTGTAGCAAGAAAATACATAGTCCAATCGTGTTAAGTAAACCCAGGAAGCACACTGTACGTTGATCCTTGCCGCGGTGCTTATATCCGCATCATTATTCTGGGGGTTACTTTAAATCCATCTTGGGTAAAAGTTGTTTGTTTTAATGCATTTGATCGGCTTTCATGTACGAGTTTCCACATGTTTTTCCCTCTAAGTTTTGCTAGATATCCGTTTATTGACCAGCCCGCATGAGAGAGAGAGAGAGAGAGAGAGAGAGAGAGAGAGAAGAGAGAGAGAGAGAGAGAGAGAGAGAGAGAGGATGGTAAGAGAAAATATCTTAAGCGATCCATCTCATTAGAAGACTATTTAATTAAAGGAAATTTGATCAAGTTTCCTGTTCTTTTTTCCTCTTATTTTCACCTCATTCCAGTCTCGTTTAGAGGGAGGAGGAGGAGGAGGAGGAGGAGGAGGATGGAAATGGTTGTGATGATAATAGAAGAGGAACAGAAGATAGAAGAGGAGATGGTGTGTTTGATAATCGAGAATAGGGAGTTAAGAAAAGGAGGAGGAGAAGAAGAAGAAGAAGAAGAGGAGGAGGAGGAGGAGGAGGAGGTATAGTATAGTATAGATAAGTCTGAGTGTAATAAATAACGTCGCCTCTGTATTGCAATTACGACCTGGTTATCTTTGGTATTAATTGTTATGGTGGTGGTGGTGGTGGTGGTGGTGGTGGTAGTGGTGGTGGTGGTGGTGGTAGTGGTGGTGGTGGTAATGGAGCACTAAATGGTGAAGGTGGCGTAGGAGGCGTTAATAGAGGAGGAGGAGGAGGGAAGGAAGATGGATAATGTAATATAATACGCTAGTGAAGGTACTAGAGGGACACAGGACAAAGGTATGTGTGTGTGTGTGTGTGTGTGTGTGTGTGTGTGTGTGTGTGTGTGTGTGTGTGTGTGTGTGTGTGTGTGTGTCATGCATGCAGGTTTAGGTGGTACGCGGATAATCCTTGAACTGATCGAACCTCATTAGCCTCACTCCGACCTTCTCATGCCGCACGCTACACCTCCTCCCTCCTCCTCCCTCCTCCTCCTCCCTCCTCCTCCTCCTCCTCCTCCTCCTCCTCCTCCTCCTCCTCCTCCTCCCTCCTCCTCCTCCTGCTGTAGGGGAAGAGGACAGTAATGGGACAGGGAAGGGAAGGTAGAAGAGCTACGGCAAATCTCGTGTCACATTTTTCATTTTTTCCTTCCAAACGTCCTATATTTTTTATTGATTACTCTTTGCCCTTTGCGTGGCCGTCTCTGCAGTGACCTTGACCCCATTAGGTACAGGGGGGTGTCATAAGGTGGTTGTATGTGATATAAAGGGGTGGAGATTCTAAGGGACTAAGGGAGGATAGGGTAAAACGCTCCCTTTCCTTCTCTCTACTAGATGAAATAAACTTTTTTGTGTGTCAGGAAGTAGGTCAGGAAGGCTCCCGGAGATCAGGTCGTGGCCTTGGTCGTGGTTCTCTCTCTCTCTCTCTCTCTCTCTCTCTCTCTCTCTCTCTCTCTCTCTCTCTCTCTCTCTCTCTCTCTCTCTCTCTCTCTCTCTCCCTCTCTCTCTCTCTCTCTCTCTCCGTAAACATTCCTTCTTTTCATTCATTCTATCCTTCCTTCCTTCCATCTATCTTTCCTTCCTTCTTTCCTTCCATCTATCTTTCCTTCCTTCTTTCCTTCCTTCCTTCCTTCCTTACTTCCTTCCTTTCCTTCCTTCCTTCCCTTCCTCCATCTTCCTCGCCTCACATTCTCCCTTCTAAAGTTTCAGACGGACTGTCCCTCTTGCTAACATAATAATGACCTATTTTTTCTTCCCCTCTTACTGTTGCCTCCTTCACCTCTATCCCTCTTTCATCTCCCTCCTCCTCCTCCTCCTCCTCCTCCTCCTATGCCTCTTCCACCTCCCTTCCACCCATCCCTCATCCATCTGTTTTCACCTTTTTTTTCTTCTCCTTCCATCGTTTATTCATCTTTGTCATCCATTCTTTACCCTCAATATCCCTACCATGGACCTTTTGTGTACCCCTTGAACTCCTTGTGTGTGTGTGTGTGTGTGTGTGTGTGTGTGTGTGTGTGTGTGTGTGTGTGTGTGTGTGTGTGTGTGAGTGATAAGCTGCCTGTCAGAGAGTGAATATTTTTTTCCCCTCTTCCCCTTCTCCCCTTTTGGCCTTGAACTTCGAGATCCTTCCTGTATTCAGTGATATTTATTATATTAATACATTTTTTTTCTCCTGTGTCACACCAAGGTCACAGTGAAGGGACGCTTTGACCTTTCACCCTTCAAGACTACGTCACGCCCCCACGCCCACACCACGCCCGCCCACGCCCGTCTCTAACAGCGCCCAGGACTTCAGATTACAAGTGAGGGCATGTTATTTTATATAGACTATTATGTACATGTGTTTTTTGTCCTTTTTGTGATGAAATATGGGGAAAAATGTGAGGTGAGGTTTGTTTGGTGGTACTGTGTGAGGGAAGGGAAGGAAGGGAAGGGAAGGAAAGTGATGGGAATGGTAGGAATGGGAATGGTAGGAATGGGAAGGGAAGGAAACGAAACGAAAAAGAAGGAATGGGAAGGGAAGGAAAGGAAAGGGAAGGGAATAGAAGGGAAAAGAAGGTAAAGGATAGAGAAGAAAGGAAAGGAAAAAAAAGAAATGGGATGACAGTAAAATAAAAAGGACATATAGTTGTTACATTTTAAAGAAACAACAAAAAACAATAAGAACAGTCCCCTGGAAACTGTACGAGGCTCTCCCTAACCTTCACACTGATCGCAGGGAGAGTATACCAGGCTCTTCCTAACCCAAAACCGAATCAGGCGACATACATCACCTTTTTCATGGGATCTGTCATTGGCTGACCTCCAGTGACCCGTCCTTCATCTTAATCCTC
Organism: Cancer borealis; assembly: GCA_036785275.1. NCBI lineage: Eukaryota > Metazoa > Arthropoda > Malacostraca > Decapoda > Cancridae > Cancer > Cancer borealis. Next base: position 26,587 of record JAXIVD010001328.1, on the reverse strand, counting down.
TGTCTCTGTCTCTGTCTCTCTCTCTCTGTCTCTCTAAGAGTGACGGAATACTGACGTGGAATTCATTAATCTCTCCTTCCTATGAATTGGTTAAGAGGAAGAGGAAGGGAAGAGAGTAAAAGGAGGAAGAGAGGAGAGGAAGAGATAAGAGTAATGATGGTAACTAAACGGTTGGGAGGAAGAGGAAGAGGAAGAGGAAGGAAATTGGAGGAAAGAAGAAAGGATGAAGATAGCGAATAATAATAATGATCATAAGAAGAGTCTCAGAAGGAAGAGAAAAAGAGAGAAAAAGAAAAGGAAGACAAGTCAATGAAAGAAGGAAGAGGAAGGAAAAGAAAGTAGCAAGTAACAACACAAACTGCAATATTTTCTCGTTAGATTTAAAAAAAAAAAAAAAAAAAAAAAAAAAAAAAAAAAAAAAACCCAGCTACCTTACCACAGTGATGAAATGTTTGTTCCTACTGTTTACTTTGTCCCTTCCTCCCCCTCCTCCTCCTCCTCCTCCTCCTCCTCCTCCTCCTCCCTCCTCCTCCTCCTCCTCCTCCTCCTCCTCCTCCTCCTCCTCCTCCTCCTCTTCCCTTATCTCCACAAACATTCTTTCCTTCCTCACACCGTTTGTAATCTTTCCTCCAGACTCGTTTACTTTCATAACGGAGAGAGAGAGAGAGAGAGAGAGAGAGAGAGAGAGAGAGAGAGAGAGAGAGAGAGAGAGAGAGAGAGAGAGAGAGAGAGAGAAAGAAAGAGTGTCATAATGGTTCTGGTGACGTAGCAAGGATTCCGTGTCTCTCATTTGTTTGAGTTGTAAAAAAAAATAAAAAGAGAAAAAGAGAGAGAGAAAAATAGCTCACGTCGGAGGATTAAAATAAATGCAAGGAAATTATTGGATTTTCTCAGAATTTAGGTCATTGTCCAAGTTTACGGAGGAGGAGGAGGAGGGGGACGAGGACGAGGACGAGGAGTAGGACAAAAGAAAGTTGTAAAATAATGAAAAGCAGAATAAATGAAGCGAGAAAGAAAGGAGGGAAGAGAGAGAGAAAGAAAATATATCTATCTATCCCTGTGTGTGTGTGTGTGTGTGTGTGTGTGTGTGTGTGTGTGTGTGTGTGTGTGTGTGTGTGTGTGTGTGTGTGTGTGTTTAACTAGTCTTAAAGTGCGTGAGGGTTACTTAGGTTGCAGGAAAGGTGTGTTTGAGATGAGGGACGAGATCGAGGGGAGAGAGAGAAAAAAAAAGAGAGAGAGAGAGAGAGAGTTTGTATCTGCATTGTTTTCTTAATGTTATGGTTTAATATTTACCTGTTGCAAGACGCTAGTTAATTAAGCTGCCAGGTGAGAGGAAGAGGAAGAGGAGGAAGGAAGGAAGGAGGAAGTGAAGAAGGTTAAAATTACAGTTAGTTATTATTTGTATTTTTTTTCTTCGTTTGTTTCATATAATTTGGTGTCTTTGTGTGTGTGTGTGTGTGTGTGTGTGTGTGTGTGTGTGTGTTGACGAGGATTTTAATTTAATGACTTGGTGTTACTACTACTACTACTACTACTATTACTACTACTACTATTACTACTACTACTATTACTACTACTACTTGCTGGATCTCGCCAAGTCTGCTGACATTTCTGAATTCAAAAGTGATGGAAATGGAGCCAAAGTAAAACCGTATTTTTCCTTTTTGCTACCGGAAGTTGAATGTAGGTAGGGAGTGTATCTCTCTCTCTCTCTCTCTCTCTCTCTCTCTCTCTCTCTCTCTCTCTCTCTCTCTCTCTCTCTCTCTCTCTTTCTCTTTCTCTCCCCTTTCTTTATATTTTATTTGCCTTCCATCCCCTCTTTCCACTCCATTATCCCTTTTCCTCTACTCTCAGTCCTCCTCTCCCTCCTCCTCCTCCTCCTCCTCCTCCTCCTCCTCCTCCTCCTCCTCCTCCTCCTCCTCCCTCTTCTCGCTTACGGGGAAACTTTCTGCTCAGAGGCAACACAACTAAGAGAAAAATATTTCCCAATCACTTCGACACATTCCTAACTCTTTATTTTTCTGCTTTTTTTTTTTCCCATTTCTTATTTTTTGTTGGCTTTCGTTTCTGTCCCTTCAATATTTCCCTTTTTATTTTTTTATTTTTATTGCTCTATGTATCTATCTATCTATCACACTTTTTTTTTCTCTTTCTCTCTGTATCTCTATTTTTTCAGTTTGTTTCGTCATTTGTAATTTCATTTGAGTGTGTGAGTTTGCTTTCGGTTTTGGTTTGGATACGAAAGTTGGTTTACCGTTGTGTTGTGTTATTTATTTTCTGCATTTATTGTTTGAAACTTTTCGGAGTTTTGGTTTGCAATTTTTTTTTTTTCCCTCACTTTTCTTTTCTTTCTTTTCCCTGTTGCAAAATAAAGGGGATAGTGGTGCTGGCTTGCCTTCCTCTCCTTCCTGTTGTAGAAGCTTAAACAGACAGACTGACAGACAGACAGAGGGTCACACACACACACACACACACACACACACGTACAACCAACATGAATAGTGACCTAGACTTTAATACTTATACACAAATAATATAAAATACACCGTTAATTTGACCTCGTAGTAGTAGCAGTAGTAGTAGTAGTAGTAGTAGTAGTAGTAGTAGTAATAGTAGTAGTAGTAGTAGTAGTAGTAGTAGTAGTAGTGGTAGTGAATCCGTCCCACTTCTTCTCCTCCTTCTACTGCTACTGCACGAAATTTGGGTTACATCAGCGATCTCTCTCTTGATACTCTTAATTTACTGCCTTTTGACGTGTTTTCTTCTCTCCAATCGTGTAGTTAAAAGATCAGATAGCGAGTTGGAAGGGAAGATAGGAAGAAAAAGATGCTCGATAAAGACAGGAATACAATAAAGAATGCAATAATTTAATAGACAAAGGAACTACTGCTGGAAAAGTGGAGAGAGAAAAAAAATAAATAAAAAAGAGAGAGACAGAAGGAGAGAATTGGAGGATTAGAGTGAACCAAGAATATTTAATGAAGAAAATACATTAACAAAAGAGAGAAAGAGAAAAAGAAGAAGAAGAGGATTCATTAGAGGAGCACAGGACAGGTGTGTGTGGTGTCTGTTTAACCCTTTACCTACCTCTCCTTTTTTTAATGACCTATGCCAACAAAAAACGTGACCCACCCACGAGGAGGACCACCAAGAAGGCATTGGCTCATCACGATCCTCACTTGGTCCCATTTTATTACCAGTGGGAGTCATATTTTTTCCCTTCTAAAGTTTTCTCGTTACAGTGGAGAGTTTGGGATCCCACACGTAGCTTCCCCTCACCCTCCCTTCCCTTACACGCTCCTCTCCCCCTCTCATCCCTCACAGACGTTCCCCTTCCCCCTCCCTCCCCTCACTCACGTCCCTTTCTTCCTCCCTCCCCTCACACATCTTCCCCTCACTCTCACAACCTCTCTTAAACGCCACGTACTCGGTCTATCTTTTTTTAGCGTGCATAACTTCGTCACACTTGCGCCATAAACAAGTTGGTGTTTTAATTGTTTAATTGCCACCTGTAATCTAGCGGGTATTACTTGTTTGAACTATGTAATTGGCACCTGTAGGGACGACTTGCCTCCTCCGTGTGTTGTGTTGTGTTGAGGGTCGTGCATGTGTGTGTGTGTGTGTGTGGTGTTTTTTTTTTTTTTTTTTTTTTGTGTGTGTGTGGTGTTTGTGTATTTTTTTTTTGTGTGTGTGTGTGTGCATCTCGTGTATGAGAGCGAGAACATATTTTTTGTTTTTTGTTTGTATTATCTTTCATTACACACACACACACACACACACACACACACACACACACACACACACACACACACACACACACAACACACACACACACACACACACACACACACACACACGCACACGCACACGAACTATCTGTCGGGAGTGGTACATAGGGCGTGGCAGTCTTTAGAAAAACTTTTAAAAAAACACACACAATACACAATCTATTTACAGAATAGAGTATTATATTTTTACCCCAAATCAATGTAGTGAGGTTATCATATATTTCGTGTTGCTAATAATGCAAGATAAGGAAATTAAAGCAGTTATAGGGAATTTGAGTCTACGAGGAAGGATTAGTTGA
>JAXIVD010001328.1:15000-20000 GCA_036785275.1 Cancer borealis | reverse complement strand
ATGAATAGTAAATGAAAGGAGAAAAAATTGTACGTAAAAAAACACCTTAATAGCATTTTCCTTGATTATTAATGATTGTATGCCAAGGTTTGTGTGCGTTGTGTGGTTATTGTTTCTCTAGATCATACTGTTGGTGCTACTACTACTGCTACTACTACTACTACTACTACTACTACTACTACTACTGCTGTTGTTCCTACTGCTGTTATTATTATTATTATTGTTATTATTATTACTATTATTATTATTATTATTATTATTATTATTATTATTATTATTATTATTATTATTATTATTATAGGTGCTATTCTTGATGTGATAAATACAGGTATCCGTGCTTCACACATAAGGCAGGAGTTCCCTTGGGCATGGCGGGAAGGGAGTGGAGGGTGGCGTGTGGACAGCGGCGTGAGGAAGTGCCGTTGAGTGTGGAAAGTAGAGGGGGCAGGTATTTGTTTTGAGGGGGGGCAGGGGGGGGTGAGCACGTGAGGTGACGATGAGGTAGGATTATGTATGTCATAGTTTGGGGTCGTGACACTCACCTCGTCTCTCCGTTTTCGTGCTGGGACAGCGTTTTGGTAGAGTCGTGAGTAGACATCCTTTCCTCCGTTTTGTTGGTGGTGTCGCTGGGGTTCTGTCGCCGGTGCTCGTGGAGTGATGCTGGCGAGACTCGCGTCTTTCTCCTTGGTTTTCGCTGGGACCGCTTTCGGCTTCTGCTTGAGTTCCGGCCTTCTGGAGACAAGAGCCGCGTGTTCAAGCCTCCTGTTGTTGTGTAGCCTGTCGAAGACGTCGCCGATGCTTTGTTTCGGCCCCGATGACGCCAACAAGGGGGCCGTGACGGTGGTTCCTGTTTCTGTGTGTCGGTCATGAAAGTGCTCCTTCTCTTTGGGTGTGTGGTTTTTTGTGCCGTTCCGCTGCGTGTCGATGACCCCGTCCTTGTAGCCCCCCGCCCGCGTCGCCTGGTACTCCGAGGTGAGACTCTCTAGGTTCTTGGGCACGATGCCGCTGGCGATGATGATGGGCGGGGTGTTGCGGTATTCATCCAGCTTGTCGCGGATGTTGCTACGTGGTTCCTCCTTTCGCACCGGGCGAGACTCTGCTTTTTTGAGGATGCCGTGTCTTGGCTGCTGGTTTTTCACCCTCACCGTCTGCGCCCCGCGGCTCTCCTTTACCCGTGTGTGCCGCGAGTTGTCGTTGTAGTCGTCGTCGTAGTAGTAATCGTCGTCCTCGTAGTCACGTGTGTTAATTCTTCCCAAGGAATTGCGGCGCTGCAGGACAGGCCTTGGAGGCTCTCGAGGCAAGTAGTCCTCATACTCCCGAGGCTCGCGGTAATAAGAATCATTGGAAGGTCTTACCGCCAGTGGGGTGATTTTGTGCCATAGACTGTTGGAGGAAGAGTTAGAGGTAAAGCGATCAAAGATGCCACCAGTGCCTTGCTCACGTAGAGGCATCGGGCGACCCATATCGCCAGCATTTTTGGAAACAGCCAGGGACACGGTAGAAAGGGTGGGTTCAGGGACCTCCACGGCCGACAGGGAGGAGCCTCGCGGGGCCACATGATAGGGCATGACGCTTTGTCCCTGTGGTGCGGGTAAGGCTATTCTGTCACCTGCGTTAGTCCTCGCTGACTCCTCTAGAGCCTTCACGAGAACATCGCCCCGTAGGGAAGGTACGTAGGGCGCTGGGTGATGGTCAAGCGCACGTGGGAGGCCTCCGCCACGGGTACTGTCAAGTGGGACCATTCCATGGTCACTGTGAGGAGGCAGCTTCACAAGATCGTTTGGGGTGACTGTTTTAACACTGCTGCTGACTCCTGCATTGCCCTGTGTTAGGGACGAAGCCTTGTCAGGATCGCCTACAGCATTGTTGTCACCGCTTCCGCTCAGCGTCGCACGTGAGAGAACACTGGCAGCCGCCGGGACTTTACCGCCACTATCCTTCACGCTCGTCGTGCTGGCCGCGACACCGTCCTCGGTTATTGATTGGTCCGTCGTGGCCTGCTTGCCGCTCTCTGGTTGGCTACCTGATTTCACAACAACTTGTTGTGTGCTCTGATTGGATCCGTTCAAGGCACTCAATGAATGTATCTCTTGTAATTGATTCGTGGATGCTGTCTGCTTATCATGTGGGTCAACTTGCTCGCTGGCCTCTAGTGTGTGTGTAGTAGATTCTGGCATCTGACTTCGAGAATTTAAAAAATTTTGTTCAGCCATGCTTGCCAGCAGGGAGCGACCTGGCTGTATGTCTTGCCCAGGGAGCTGCTTTGAGTTGGACTCTACAGTGTGACCTTCCTTTGGTCCTGTTGTGAGTGTTGTGTCTCCGCTGGTGGGGGTGTCCTGCATTGGAGTCTGTGATCTTGAGCCGCTGTTGAGGGACAGTGGGACGCCCACCAGAAGGGCGTCGTTTTTCTGCACTGACACTTCTTCCCTTGTGGGTTGTAAGGGTGAGCCGTCACGGGGGTCTGGTGTTTGACTTAACACCTTGTACTTAGAGGCGTGGTCAGCTAAGGCAGGAACTTTATCCCCCACAGCCTCCTTTGAAGGTTCAGTTTTATTGCTGGATACATGTTTCTTGATAAGCCTTTGGTACAGTCTTGCTACATTCTTTTCTTGATTTTGGTTTTGCTTGTTTGGCACTGCAGTTAACTTTGACCATGGGCTGTCGGCGGAGGAACGAGACTTTACTGTCCTTGAGGCTGCAGTGGGCGGCAGACCATGATCAGCCTTTTGGAGGATCGGAACTGACGACTCTTTGATGTACATCCTTGACGATTTTATGGACTCTCCGCCCCTGGAGGTGGGTCTGGAAAGCCTGCTGGCGGCCTCTCTGCCTTCCTGTACCGCCGCCAAATTACTCTTCTTATCCGTCTTGGCATTAGATGGTCTTTCCCTAGAGGTGGGTCTGCTTTGGGGTCCTGACCTTGTGCCTCTCTCTAACGAGCTAGGCCTGCTGGAGTTCATGACTCTTTCCCTTGATGTAGACTTCCTTGAACTCATGGCCCTCTCCTTAGAGGTAGGCCTACTGGAGGTCATAGCTCTGTCCCTCGAAGTAGACCTACTGGAATTTATGGCTCTGTCTTTTGAGTTCGGTCTAGTAGAGCTCATAGTTCTATCCTTTGAAGTTGGTCTACTCGAATTCATGGCGTTGCCCTTAGAAGTAGGCCTGCTGGAGCTCATACCCTTGTCCTTTGAGGGCGGTCTGCCGGAGCTCATGGCTCTTTCCTTTGAATTTGGTCTTTTTGGTATGACAGCTCTGCCGCTGGATGGAGGTCTGCTGGAAGTCACCGCACGGTCGCTGGAGCTGGGCCTACTAGAGGTCTTGGTTCCGTTCTCAGTGTGAATAGAACCGCCAATCTGAGACGCCAGGGAAGTCTTGCCACTCCCTTGTAGCGTGTAGTCACTTCCTCCAGTGGCAGCAGACAGTGTGGAGTCCTTATCACCGTCGCTAGGGTGTGTCTCGTCCTTGTCCTCGTTGTCCCTCTGGTTTATCAGCTCTGCGTCATTGTGCGCGACCTCAGCCGTTACCTGCGCCTCACGTTCAAATCCTGCCTTCACTTTATCCTTGTTCTGCACTGCCAGCTGCACTACATCCTCCATTGTCGTTGCCACATCAGGCACGAATGTCTCCTCTTGCTCGGGTTCCTCTAGCGGTGGCGTGGCTGTGCGTGGCGGCGGCGTGTGGACTCCTACTGTAGTGACCTGATGCACCATACCGCTGTGCACCATGCCAGCCCTGTTACAAGGAGAGAAGGTGTGTTAGGAGTGTTAGGAGTGTTGGGAATCTCATGCCTGTAACTCCTTAGGGTATTGTTCGTCCTTGTTAGAGTAAAGATTGGAAGGTTTGTATTGAGGTCGCAGCTACGTGATTCTTATACAAAGATGGAGGGTAGGAAAGAGGAAGAGGTGATGTTAGTGAATTAAGTCATGTACTAGATGATTATGTGTGTGTGTGTGTGTGTGTGTGTGTGTGTGTGTGTGTGTGTGTGTGTGTGTGTGTGTGTGTGGTTGTGGTAAGGAGTAGTAAGACCTTGGAATGGCATGGTTTGGAGTAGTTAGAGGGAGAAGGAGATATAGTCACTCCCTTTACTCCCTTATCTCATGGCAGACTAACAACCCATTAATAATAAGTCGCCTGATTTTCATATCCATAATTAAAATTTTCTTTGGACTAATTAGATTCTTCCACAATATCACATGATCATCCTCGTGGTAATTACTAAGGTAAGGAATTACTTATATCACTTTTTGTTTAATTGATGTGACAAGGAAAGGAGATGATTAAAGGGAAAATGTGGAAACAAGTATCGTTGGTATAAGAATATTATTATTATTATTGTTATTAGAAGGCCTGAGAGGGTGGTCTTGTTAAAGTAGGTAGCAGGAAAGTATGATATAGCTTGGATATACATGTAAGGCTTCCGTTTTCTTCTCAACAGAAAATGGAGGTTTTATAGTAGACACATATAATAAGGGACAGGTTGGATTCGCTTTCGTTTTCTTTCTCTTTTTTTTTTTATCCCTCTCTCCCATTCTTTCTCTCACTCTACCTTATTAATTATACTTTTACTTACACAATAACATTAATAATAATAATAATAATAATAATAATAATAATAGTAATAGCAATAGTAATAATAAAATAATGTAGTAATAGTATTAGTAATAGTAATAGTAATAATAGTAATCATAGTAGAAGGACCCTCACCACTTACCCCTTAGAAATACCATCCACTTAAACACATTATTATTACTATTACTATTACTATTACTACTCCACTTTATATTTATTACCAAGACGTCAAGGGCAAGCGTGTGCGTGGAGTAGGAACGAGTGAGTGGTGGCAGGCAGTGGAATGAGGAGGAGTGGAGTGTTCAGGGAGGGGAACGGGGGGGAGGGGATGAAAGAGAGAGAGAGAGAGAGAGAGAGAGAGAGAGAGAGAGAGAGAGAGAGAGAGAGAGAGAGAGAGAGAGAGAGAGTAAAGAGAGAGAGAGTAAAGAGAG
>JAXIVD010001328.1:10000-12500 GCA_036785275.1 Cancer borealis | reverse complement strand
AGTCAGCCCCGCCACTTATTCGTAACACGTAATGCCAGTGGTGTAAATCTTGCCCTTGCGCCGCCGTCCAACCTCCCTTAGAACGGGGCACTTGTCTGGCCGCTCGATAAAAACTGAGAGGGATATAGAGGTAGTGAGCTAGCGGGTCTTACTGAAGGAAGGAAAGAAGGAAGGAAGGAAGGAAGGAAGGAAGGAAGGAAGGAAGGGTAAGGTTCTGGTGTTGCCCTTCCAGTCTCGTTTCACTCCTTGACCCCCAAAGCATAAGAAGAAACAATAGTTCTTAATGGGTGACCTAAAGGACCCTCTACTCTGTGTGTGTGTGTGTGTGTGTGTGTGTGTGTGTGTGTGTGTGTGTGTGTGTGTGTGCGTGTGTGCGTGTGTGTGTGTGTGGCCGTGTCCCTCCTTCTTTCTCTCTCACCCTCTTGAAAACCATGCATACCATAATATAAAAATAGTAATAATAACTCGCATGCAAAACTATGTAAAACGCACACCCATTGTTACCTCGAGTCATGCACGTGAAGGAGGGAATCTAGGCTGCTCTAAACAGGTCAGGTGAAGAGAGAGAATGAGAGAGAGAAGAAAAAAATGAGTAAAGTAAATTCAGAAGTAACTAGCAGTGCGTTGTAATGAGTCCCCTTGACGCGGCCTAAGGGGACTGGCAGGGCGGCAGAGCATAATCAAGGTGGAGGGGACTTGTGGGGACTGTCATGAGGGGACGGTGAGGACAGGTTGAGTTGCCTTGAGTTTAGCGTGACTTGGGAGCTACATAGGAACCTAGACACCACATATTGTCCTTGCGCCTGTGTGTGTGTGGGGTGGGGGTTCTCTCTCTCTCTCTCTCTCTCTCTCTCTCTCTCTCTCTCTCTCTCTCTCTCTCTCTCTCTCTCTCTCTCTCTCTCTCTCTCTCTCTCTCTCTCTCTCTTGTTCTTTCTTTCTTTCTCCCCCTCCTCTGTGTACGCACTACCTCAAAGCTACAATCAAGCTATTTCTGTGGGTCAGAAAATTACGTGTGTGTGTGTGTGTGTGTGTGTGTGTGTGTGTGTGTGTGTGTGTGTGTGTGTGTGTGTGTGTGTGTGTGTGTGTGTATTAGGGAAGAGTAATCTGTATTGTTGTCACGCCTTTGAAGTGGCGGAACGCTTTTAGTAAGGATTATCTGTACATCTAGGGCACACACACACACACACACACACACACACACACACACACACACACACACACACACACACACACACACACACACACACACAGGAGGGGAGAATGAGAAAACCCTGGAAAGGTGGGGTCCTCCTCCTCCTCCTCCTCCTCCTCCTCCTCCTCCTCCTCCTCCTCCTCCTCCTCTTCCCTCTCCATCATGTCCTCTTCCTGAAATAGGTGACGAAGTGCCTCTGACTCCCCTTCCATCATCACCACCACCACCACCACCACCACCACCACCACCCACTTTAGGTACGGGGATGGGTGTGGATATAAGAGGATTTAAAATGTTGCAAGGCTTGTGCTGTGTCCTGGATACTAGCAGTGTGATGGTGGTGGTGGTGGTGGTGGTAGTGCAGTGTTGTATTGTGTTGCAGTAATTATTATGGTGCAGGTGTTGGTAAGAGATTTTCCTTGTGTTATAAACTATTTTTCTATCCATATCAGACCTTATATCGTAATTAGTTGTGTGTGTGTTGGGTTATAATACAGTTATGTTTAAAGGAAGGAAGGAAAGAAATGGTGATGACTCTGTATAGCTCCGAAAATAGAAGTTAGAAATTAGGTTACGTGAGTCTAGGTAGTGTTGAATCTGTCTGTTATATATGACATTTACCTTTTTTCTTATAGTGTTCAACAGTTGGGTTCACAGTTGGGGTGGGTTAGGTTAGGTTAGGTTGAGTTTTGTTGACATACAGAAAGAGGAAGGGGAAGCTACTGGGAAGATGGGAAGTTTAGTTTGCATAAGCTGCTAGTGTGTGTGTATGTGTGTGTGTGTGTGTGTGTGTGTGTGTGTGTGTGTGTGTGTGTGTGTGTGTGTGTGTGTGTGTGTGTGTGTGTCTGTGAATGTGTGCGCCAATCATACTGAAGTGCGTGTAAACTAATTTAATAGTGCATGAGGAGTGGAGAGAGAGAGAGAGAGAGAGAGAGAGAGAGAGAGAGAGAGAGAGAGAGAGAGAGAGAGAGAGAGAGAGAGAGAGAGAGAGAGAGAGAGAGAGAGATGCGGGTCGAGGCACACAACCAGAGTAAGTTTTAACATGTTCAATAGAAATCTTTTCCCAAACCATTTTTATTTTATTTTCTTTCAACCATTTTTCATTCTATATAGTAGTTAGTGGAAACCATTTGAAAACCATTCTCTCTCTCTCTCTCTCTCTCTCTCTCTCTCTCTCTCTCTCTCTCTCTCTCTCTCTCTCTCTCTCTCTCTCTCTCTCTCTCTCTCTCTTCTTCCAGTGTTGGTGTCAGGTTTTTGAGAGTGGGTGGCGGGTGGGTGGTGGGTTGGGGGTGTTGGGTGGTGGGTTGG
>JAXIVD010001328.1:0-5000 GCA_036785275.1 Cancer borealis | reverse complement strand
CCTTCATGGTGTCCTAGGTATCCTTCGTCCTGTTGTTACTCGGTTCAGTAGCGTCACGGATTCAGTAGCTGTGAAGAGGAAACGAGAGGAGGTGATTTTGTCTTGGTGTTGTTGTTGTTTGTGAAGAATAATGTGATTGTGTTGATGTTATAGGTAATGTGGCTGGTGTGGCAGGTGTGTCAGGTGTGTCAGGTGTGGACGCAATACGTTAATGACACTTGGGGATAAATAATCGTGTGGTGTAACTGGTAATTTAACTCGTCTTTCATTAATATCCGCTAGTGTATGTACGGCAATTATCTGTTCTTTCTTTTCTCACCATGCAACTCCTGTACTACGATTACTCTCTCTCTCTCTTTCTTTCTTTCTTTCTTTCTTACACTGCCTTCACCTTGCTGTCATTACCTCGCCTTGTGTTCAGCTACTTCGTATGTTATTAACTTGTCACCTCTCTACCTCTTAGCTTTTTCTTTTATCACTTCTAACTGCCTCCTACCTACCTGCCTCCTACCTGCCTGCCTCCTACTTACCTACCTCATGTGTATCAATCATTAGCCTGCCTCCCGTGCTCTCTCCTCCCTTTCCCACGCATTCCTGCCTCATTTTCCATCCGAGCACGCCAGAAATAGGTGTGCCCCTGGGTAGCTACGTTGTGTCTCCTGTCACCTTGATAAATTAGTCAATTCCTCTCGGCATGTTTCTTAGAGAGCAGTTCACGGGGCGTCTTGAAGGCCATATGTGTGTGTGTGTGTGTGTGTGTGTGTGTGTGTGTGTGTGTGTGTGTGTGTGTGTGTGTGTGTGTGTGTGTGTGTGTGTGTGTGTGTGTGTGTGTGTAAACTGACGGAGTGACAGATAGCAAAAACATGAATATAATTTTTACTTGGATGACATAAAAAAGCTTATGCATCTATCTGTACTTGTCTAGCTGTCTGTCTGTCTGCCTTGTGTTATCTACTCAGCTGTCTACTGCCTCGCTCTGCCTCTTATTTCTCTGTTGTATGCAGTAGAGAGAGTGGCAACGTGGAAGTGGAGGGAGTGGATCGGGCTGAGTGGATGTGTGTTCAGGAAGTGGAAGGTCACTAATAATTTGTTGTAATAATACGCAGGTGAACGGTGAGTCAAGGAGAGAAAGAGAGAGAGAGAGAGAGAAGAGAGAGAGAGAGAGAGAGAGAGAGAGAGAGAGAGAGAGAGAGAGAGAGAGAGAGAGAGAGAGAGAGAGAGAGAGAGAGAGAGAGAGAGAGAGAGAGAGCATATTTACCTAATTGCGTTTTACGGGATAGAATTTCACTGGGAAAGTCCTGTCTTCCTTAATTAATTTTTCATGTTTCCCTGGAAATCTTAATCCCTTCCGCCCCCCGCCCGCCCCTCGCCCCACCGACCTCCCTTGTGGTTCCATTATAAATATTTTGGAGCCAGAGTAAATATGTTTCATGTTTCATATTTATACGTATTTGCATTTTTTTTATCCTAATGTGGTATTCAGAGCTTGTTTTGTCGCAGGAAAAGACGGTTTTTTTCTGAAATTTTGTGAACTGATATTATTTCTACATTTTTTTTTTAGATGGGTGAATGCAAATATTTTGGGGTTCGAACCATTAGTACTTATGTATCTGTTTTTTTTTTATAGTATATGCAACCACTTAACAAAACAAAAAAAGTATACCGTACATACTCTTAACTTTCATTTTACTGAGATATCAATTAACATCTTTGTCATCGATCAAGTAGAGACTTTAGATAACATCATTTATTTTTATCATAGAAAAAAGAATAAGAAGTATGTGGATATATAATTCTCTATTCCTCCGCCTTTATTTCCTTTTCTTCTAATAGTGGGTTCTGTGCGTGTTATTGAACCACTAATTTAGGACACAAGGCTAATTTCTCGTCCAGGTGACCACGTTTACTCCACTTATATGGCTGCTGCTCATGCCACCCACCTGTAGAGAAGCTCGGAAAGGATAGGAACCTCAAGCCGTGACCGGGGTTCGAACAGGGTCTAGAATCACCCAACAGACGGCCAGCCAACAAAACTGAACACTTACTTCCCTTCCTTGCGTGTTAGTGAAGCGTCAGTTAACTCAGAAACAGTAAAAGCCAGTGAAGGTAAATTTTAACTCCCATCCAGTTGGAATGTCAATAACAGACATATTATTTTTCTTCCTTCCCTTCCCTAAATGTTGCGTCAGTTGTTATCGACACACATTTAAGGAAGGAGGAGGAATATAAACCAGTCTTTTCATGTATAAGGAAGTGCATATTCATGTTTTGTTGTTACGTTTTTATAATTAGACTTAATTGTATGTAGGGTTCGGGCGGCGGTTCTGTCATGGTTCTTTCTACGTATTTTCATAATGGCGGGAGCTTATCCATCCAAATTTGTACGTCAATAATGTCCTTGAAGCTGTAGACTGTGTGTGTGTGTGTGTGTGTGTGTGTGTGTGTGTGTGTGTGTGTGTGTGTGTGTGTGTGTGTGTATGTCGTGGTCAGGTGACAGAGATTGATCGCAAGGGGCGGCCACTCTTACCTGGCCGCGCCCTTCGAGGCTCCCATCCATCACCTTAATTACCAAAAGACAGGTGAGTGAGATTACCTGCACCGATCACGTAAGGTACAGGAACTAGCCTTTGGAGGTCACTAGGTGCTTCTATCAGTGTTTCTCTCCTTGTTTATGATTTTTTTTCACTCGTTTATCAAGTATTTTAATGTTATTTATTTTTCTATACTCGTTTTTTTTTTTCATAAATGTTTGCCGTTTTTTTTATTATATTATTTACGAGTCTTGTGTCGTATTTTTTTATGGTTTCGTTTATGCTTTAGATATGTTCATGTTTGCTTGTATGTTTGTGTCTTTTTTTTGTTTCTCTTCTTTTGCTTTTTCTGTCTCTACTGGTGCATTTATCTTTGCCAGACTTCGTGTGTGTGTGTGTGTGTGTGTGTGTGTGTGTGTGTGTGTGTGTGTGTGTGTGTGTGTGTGTGTGTGTGTGTGTGTGTGTGTGTGTGTGTGTGTGTGTGTGTTCTTTCGCTTGTGCAAGTATGTATTTAATTTTTTGCTTCAGCTTAGCGTCCCCGTTTCTCTCTGAATATTATTTTTACTCAAGAAATTCTCTCTCTCACTCTCACTCCGCTGAAAAAAAAAAAGGTTAAGGAAGGGGAGGGAGAGAGAGAAGAGAGGCTGATGGGAACATGGAACGGTTAAGGGAGGAAAGGAAAAGAAGTAGGGAGAGGTAAGAGAAAGAGAGAGGCTGGAAGGGGAAGATAAGTGAGGGGAGACAAGGAGGAGAGGAGGAAATATATGAATGGTTCTCCTCAGCCTTACCTTCCGTTCTTCCTTGCCTTCTCAATGCATCCCGGACATCAGCCTCCTCTCGCCTCTCTTCCTCTAGCCTCTCTCTCTCTTCTACGTATGTGTGTATTAAAGTAAGGAAAGAAATGTACACAAAGGGACAAATTTAATTTATCTTGAAAATACGCCACCCATCATTAGTTAAAGTTTAGACGTAACGGGGCTGCCTGTGCGCGACAAGACGCCGGCAACAACCTGAATTGCAGTCGTGCTTTAGCGAGAAATCAGTGAGCGTCGTATACAAGCAGCTAGGGAGCGCCGGGGGGATGGGAACGGATGGCTAAGTGTTCCACAGTTACGTCAAGAACACAAAGGAGTATTGATGCTTCCTCACGGCTGAAATATAATACTGTGGATAGATTGTACGAGATTACTTAGTGGATATAAAGGATATTTTTACCGCCTCACGATCAAAAGAGGATAAATAATGTAATAGCTTATTGTTTTGTGAAATATATGAAAACATGAAAGTTATGTTACCCTGGGTTGCTATGTTAGGTTAGGCAGTTGGCAACCAGAATATTTTGCGGCATAAAACAAGGCGGGAATATATGCAAGCACGTGTAAATGCACCAGCAAATTACGATGCATTTATTTCATGTTTTCAATATGATGCGGTGGGAGTGAACGGATTTATTTTTCATATTGGTATATATGTTTTTATATTGTTTTGATCGTATATAGTGATCGCTTTAATGTACAGCCAGCCATCGATGAAAGCTTGTGAAACTGTAAGCTTGTGAACGTGAACCAGTGGAACAAGTACTGACGTATGTGTGTGTGTGTGTGTGTGTGTGTGTGTGTGTGTGTGTGTGTGTGTGTGTGTGTGTGTGTGTGAGTGTATGTATGTATGTTGCCTGTAATCCGAGCTGAGCCGTTCACTGCACGTGTTTCAAAGCTGTCCAGTTCGTGTTATGATATCCAGCTGGGAAATACAAACGATTACTGTAACGTATAGAGAGTGAAGGGACAGGACAGGACGGAAGGACGTTATTCAAGAACCTGACTTCCAACATTTTCATTGCAACGTAATTACCAAATCCAATCTCACCAGTTTGTGTAATTTCAACCCATACAAAAGTGTCAAACTCACTCATGGATGAATAAAAAATTAAAAAGAATTCCCTTTCTAAAATAGAGTGTGTTCCCTCCTAATGGAACGAATTACGCGCTAGTAAAGTGTCCATCAGTGGAAATAAAAAAAAAAATGCTGCTCTGATACCCTTGACCTTTTTCCTTTGAGCTCTCAGCAACACAGTGATAGAGAGGGATTGGGGGCGATCGTGGATAGGGGAAGGGATCAGGGTAGGGTCAGACTTGGTTACTATTCTCGTAGGGAGGGAAATGGATTGGTATAGTGTATTATGATGTATGATATTCACGTAAGGAAGAAGATAGATTGACTGCGTTATGTTGTATATAAATAGGAAGATGTTAGGCGTAATATATTAATAGATAGAGGTCTGTGTGTGCTACTTCCAAGGGGGTAGAAAGGAGGGATTGGAGTACAAAGATTGCGAGGAAGGAAGAGAGAAGGGTGTGGCATAACGCACATTCCTTTCTCCCTTTAAAGTGTTGTACAAAATTCCAGACGTAATATAAGTTTTAGAGTCGAGTTAATGCTTTTCCAGTCTTGAAGAAAATGGGGAGCTAG
>JAXIVD010001327.1:70410-90820 GCA_036785275.1 Cancer borealis | reverse complement strand
CTGACAACACGTGGGATGAGTTGAATAATTACTAGGCTCTGTAAACTTCCTTCTAAGTATTCATATTATTACTACCTTAGTTAAAAATAATTACTCATCATTAATTCCCTTTCTGCGATCTGGCAAAAAAAATTAATATATATTTATTCGTTTTGTTTTGTTTTTTTCATTATTAACTTGTATTGTTTTTTGGTTTTGTTTTTTTATCAAAGTAATGATCGATAGGAATACTTTCACTATCTGTTTATCCAGTTATTATTATTATTATTATTATTATTATTATTATATATATATTTTTTTATTGAAGAGCATTGTATCTAAATTACCTTCCTGTTTTAATTGGTTGTTCAAGAAAGTGGTTTCCCTTACTAATTGCAGAACATATACACACATACACACACACACACACACACACACACACACACACACACACACACACACACACACACACACACACACACACACACACACACACACACTAATCTTCCTTAGAAACAACACACTTTTCCTACTAATGTTTATCTCATCATCATGAATAATAACAGAAACCATTACTTAAAATAACATTAAGGATATAAAAATATGAGGAACAATTTCACGCATAACATCCCAATACTTTTTTTTTCTAATTATTTGATGATTATGTGGTTGTTTAGAGACATTGTTCCTTTATATTGATGTTATGAATTTATATTTCCTACATTGTCCTTATTAATTACCGACGCTTTGAAAAATTT
The DNA here is from genome assembly GCA_036785275.1 of Cancer borealis. NCBI lineage: Eukaryota > Metazoa > Arthropoda > Malacostraca > Decapoda > Cancridae > Cancer > Cancer borealis. The sequence goes on along the minus strand of JAXIVD010001327.1, from coordinate 90,083 downwards.
AAAGCTCGACTACGATATATATATTTTTTTTATGATGTGGAAGAAACACAATAAATATAAAGAAAAAAAAAGAGAAAAAGTTGGAAAATTTCACTATAAAGTTTTGTTTTTTTTGTGTATGTGTGATAAAGAAGACGAGAGAGAGAGAGAGAGAGAGAGAGAGAGAGAGAGAGAGAGAGAGAGAGAGAGAGAGAGAGAGAGAGAGAGAGAAGAGAGAGAGAGAGAAGAGAGAGAGAGAGAGAGAGAGAGAGAAGAGAGAGAGAGAAGAAAAAAAAAAAGAAACTGGAGACGGAAGAGGAAATATAGACATAAAATTCCTACATCACCTTCCACGAAATTCATGTCAACACCCTTACCTCGCCTTTCCTCCCTCACCCCCCCTTCATTCCCCTCTCCCTCTTCCCCACCTCTGCCCTCGTTTCCTACTGCCGGCCTTGAGTTGGGGTGATACTTCGGAAATTCTAATTCTCTCTCTTTTTTTTTCTCTTTCTCTCAACACAGACACAAACTAGTCACCATTTGGACTTGCAACATGCCAGAAAACACATTTTAACCTTATAAAACACATGAGGACTTCCACATGACACTTCCAGACCCACAAGGCAACAAACAGACCCCTACGACACACACACACACACACACACACACACACACACACACACACACACACACACACACACACACACACACACACACAAACAAACACACACACACCTGCCCAAGCAAGACCAGGTATACATTTGCACACAGTCACACCTTCAGAATATATCGATACCAGTCCAAGACATACTTAAGGACCCTCAGGACATAGCCAGACCCCCCAGAACAGCCATCCTCCTCTCTGTTCTCCACCTCCTCCTCCTTCCACCTTGGTTCCGCCTGAGCGCGCCTCCCCCACGCCTAGTCTCTGCTCCTCTCCTGGGTCGCTGAGGTGTTGTGATTCTCCTCGGAGCCACTCAGCCGCCCCGTGCCCCGTATCTCACACATCTCATTGATTATTCATATATTCAGGGATTCCGGCAGGGTGATGGCTCGCTCACCTACCCCTCCTCCAGCCTCAGACAGCTCCTCCTCCTCCTCCTCCTCCTCCTCCTCCTCCTTCTCCTCTTCTCTCCTCGTGTCTTTCCCAGGATGTGGAAAGCGAATGTTGTACAAATCAAGTGTTTTGTTTTCTTTCCTTAAGTCTGGGTTGGAGTGGGTCCGCCGCTCACATTATTCTTTGCGTTTTACATATACGTGTGTGTGTGTGTGTGTGTGTGTGTGTGTGTGTGTGTGTGTGTGTGTGTGTGTGTGTGTGTGTGTGTGTGTTTTCTGCTGATGGAAGTCGTTATCTCTCCCTGCTGAAGTGATGCAAGTGTGTTTGTTCGTCGAGTGAGTCAAAGCGGAAACTTAGTGGAAGGAAATAGTTCATTTCTCTCGTAAATGTGACCTGCAGGCCCGGAGAGGCTGCCAGCGGGGCGGGCTGCGCTGGGGCGGAGTGGCGGTCCTGCAAATGTCTCGCCGAATTAGACTCTCGTAAATCTCTCTGCTGCGGGTCAGGGGTGAGGACGCTCCTAAATACTTCATACGGAGCGGAGATCAACATTCATCGTGGTCAATCGTGAGTTGAGGCCCCTCGAGGTGTTGCGGTGCGCAGGCGCGGCGGGGCGTGGGCGGCAGTACGGGCGGCGGCCACCAGAGGGCAGGTGAGGACAGGGTCCAATCCGCGGGGTGCACCTCCACTGCCACCCTCCCGCCGCCGCCGCCGCGCGGGTTGCTACAGTCTGGCACACTGATAACTTAGGGTGTCCCGCCGCATGTTCCCTGACAGCCGCCTGCCCTCCCTCGCTCCCTCGCCGCCGCCACCGCCGCTATCGCTGCCGGGAGGAGATTAGCATTTGCTTTATTGAGGGCGAGATTTCAGTAAAGATGCGTCCCTGCCGAGGGAGGGTGGCGCCGCCAGGCACCAACAGCACGTGCGCAGCTCAGTGGAGTAAGATAATCTGCGTTGACACTCTCCGCCCCGCGGCGACTCAGTCAATGCTGTCAAACACATCACCCTGGCACCTTCCGACCCCCGATGAAGAGCCCCTCCGTCCCCTGGGGCAGCGTCCCCCCCGCGCGCACCTACATCTCGGCCAATCAGTGGTGAAATATTCTCCTACGTTTCCTGGGACTCGCTCGCCCACAGGCGGCGTCTCACAAGGCTTCGCTCGGGCACTCCCAACAGGTCTCAGGCCACAGGAGGCCCGCCCGCCTCCCTCACTTGGGCGACAGGCGTGGGCGCCACCACCACTCTCTACCTCCAATAATTGAATGCACCTGATCTCCTACATGTCGGCGGCCTCTGAGGCTTCCAGAGGCTTGGGCAATTATCGTTCAGAGTAGGAGGAGGAAGAGGAGGAGGAGGGGTAGGAGGAGGAGGACCCGTCGGGCGCTGGTGTGGGGTCACGATCCAGGATACAGGGCCCCTCCCCCTTCCCTCCCCTTGACTAGTCCTTCCGACGGTGATCCTCATTGTGCTCATACCCTTAATTCATGTTCTCTCCTCCCGTCCTCCCTCACCCCTCAGCCGCTCGCCTCCCTCCGTCGCCTCCATCCTACCTTGCGTCTTGCCCCATCCTTTATCACCGTCACCACCACTACCACCACCACAGTATACATACCTCCCTTATCTACCACTACCACTACCGCTATTATCGTCTCTCTCGCCACCCCTACTGCTCCTCGCTTCACTGCCACTACTGATCCACCACCACAACACCAACCACAATCTACCACAACTATTACTCCCTCACCACTACCAGCACATCCACTACTACTGATGCCCACTCCCTCACTACCACTACACTACCCCTACCACACTATCTCTCCCTCCCTCCCTCTCCCTCTGCCCCCTTACCCGAGAGAATTATCAGTGTCACCTTGGATGACCTCTCCTGTATCTCACCTGACCCCCAGCCTCCCCCAGTGTAATTACCTGCGTTTGGCTCCTCCTATCTCTTAACCACTGTCATGCCTAACGCGGAGTTATTAGACTTATAACTCGGCATGATTACACACCCGCTGCGTCAGTTATATTGGCTCAGCGCGCTCGTGTGTGCCTTGCCTCCAACACGGAACGAACCATTAGGAATTCAACCCATTCTGTTATGCAAGCTTTTTTTTTTCTTGTCTCTTTTCATCGTCATTTTTTATTCTACGCCTCAACTACTGTGTTGCATATACTTAATTAATTGATTATTTTTTCTGGTGTGTTTGTTTATATTCATTACGGTATGCAAGGGAGTGAAATTAAGAGGATTAATTAAAGTTTTCTATGATGTGCGGAACACTTAATTATTTTGATGAGTTACTCTTGTCCGTTTTCTGTCATTTCCTTTCTTTACATCCCACGGCCGCGGGAAAGCCTTTGTCTAGAGTAGAGTCTGTGTTCTTTACATTTTCACCGCCCACCGCTATTCCCTTACCATGGAGCTTCCCACAGGTGCACCTTGTCCCTGCCTAGTCCCTCTGGAGATTAGTGGTAAGTAGTCTTTGCTTCCAAACCAAACGAGAACAGAATTATCAGCCTATGTTCGAAAAATTTCCTGAGTAGCTATGTTGATATCACTATTCTCTATGCTAACGTGTGGAATAATACATTACTGAGTGGTATGGTGGGTCATGGGACATATATATACCTTTACTTGCCTTGGAATAGACAGGGGAGGGCTGGAAGGGCCTTGGGGTGTGGTAAATATAGACACGAACTGTTTTAGGTGTCAACATCACAGCAGGCGAGGGAAGGAGTGAGGGAGGGAGATGGGAGGGAGGTGGGAGGGAGAGGGGGGGGAAGGAGGGAGGGAGGTGGGAGGGAGAGGAGGGGGAAGGAGGTACACTTGGGTTGTTTACCAATGTTGACGAGGTTTTGAGTTGGTGTAGGAAGGAGTGTATATCAGGTGGTAACCGTCTGAAGGCATTACCCCCTGTGGTGTGTGTGTGTGTGTGTGTGTGTGTGTGTGTGTGGGTGTGTGACGCGTTAAAAAGTTCATTCCCAGAAACCACAACATACATTTACTTGCTTTCTTACACCGTTTTTTACCCTCATGCATTTTTCCCAGTTTTGTACACATCCCCCCCCTCCCCCCCTCCCCCCCCTTACTACCCTATCAGTGCCTGCAGAATATACCACAAAACTTTTGCTTCTTTTTTCTACCTCATTTGTCTCCTGACACACAAAATTAAAGCCTCAACTTGCTTCTCCGATTGGCTGGACGTCTGCTCGCCGGTCACGTGATCTGTAGATTTAGACTTGCTGCCTTTGCTGATTGGTCGAACAGCTTGCCTCGGCCATCCTGCTAAATTTACGACTATTGGCGGAATTCCACAGGTGTGTTTCCTTTTCTGGGCCTTCGGTTTTATCAGAAATTCTCTTATACTAATAATCACAACGCTGCACACCTTGTAATATGGCTTTCTATCGGCGTGCTTCTCGCAGACCTGGGCCGAGGCTCCTCCCCTCAGGACCACGGGAGGCAGGGAGTGAAACTGGGCTGAGATATTGCTGGTTTTTATTGAGGGAAAATCGTTACAGTCAACATTAGAGGCGCACAACGTCCAGTCGCCACTCAAGTAGGACTGACAGTCGCCCGGTACATACAGACATACACACATACTGCCCCATCCTCCTCCCACCCCACGACCCCTGCACCTCCTCTTGTCTTCCCCCTCCCTGCCGCTTCTCGGAGCACTGGTGGCGATGGGGGGTGGAGGCGGGGCAGGGCGGGGCGGGACTGGGCCGTGGAGGAAGAGATGCGGGCGATCTTTTGTGTTGGAGGGAGGGAAATACAGTTCTTGGAATGTTTATACTTCACTGCTTAGGAGGAGGAGGAGGAGGAGGAGGAGGAGGTAGTGGTGGTGGTGGTGAATTCAGTCAAATAGAAAAGAGAATTGTTTAACCGCATGTTCTTGGGAGTGGTGGTAGTGGAGGTGGAGGTGGAGGTGGAATGAGGTTGGGAGGGACGGGAACAGCATTGGACGAAGTGAGAAAGAAGAAAAAAAATACCACTACCAAGAGAGTTGTTTAAAAGAGATTTGAAGGAAGAAACAAGGGCAAGAAAAGTTGTTTAAAGCTGTAAAGAGGTTGTTGTGAGACGATTAGTGGAGAGGAAGGTGGCGGCGGCGACAGTGTCTTGTTTTGATAGAGTAGAGGCGCTCGACGCTTCAAGGAGGCGGCTCGATGAGGAGAAAATTCAAATTAATGAATCACCATAACATACTATTACTCGCCTTGTCTTGTTTTCTTCTACCACCACCACCACCTTCTCCTCCTCCTCCTCCTCCTCCTCCTCCTCGTCTTTCTCTTCCTTCCTCCTCATCTCCTTCAAGACACGGGCACTATCACATCGACAACAGCCAACACACGACGACAATAAATTATAACTGAGGTAATGAAGGAGTGGCCCCCACCAACGACTTTGTACACATAAACACACACACACACACACACACACACACACACACACACACACACACACACACACACACACACACACACACACACACACACACGCACGCACACACTGTCCACAAATTATATGATCGTATGTTTATGTGTGCGTGGATGCAAATTTATGTGCGTAATTTTGTCGATTATTTCGTAATTTGTTTTGCAAATTATTGGTTAGACGTGAAGCGTTCAGTTTTCAAGACGCAAACATAAACACACACACACACACACACACACACACACACACACACACACACACACACACACACACACACACACACACACACACACACACACACACACACACACACACTCACACACACACACACACACATCACCCTATCACCCTACACCTATAATAATGCTTATCTATACTCTACAGTACAACCTGAAGCCTTTATGCAACCTACACCCACCACACCCACACACTTAATCCAACTCCCCGTGGTAGTGGAGGGGCGTGGGGGGGAGGGGGCGCCGCTCCCTCCTCTCTTCCCTCCACCATATCCGGGGCTGCCATGACTAGATGATCGTGCCAAGACTCCTCGAGCCATGAGCCACCATCACCATTACCTTCCCGAAACTGGCACCTCCTTCGCCCCTTCTACCGTGGGAAACCTGCCTCTCCCGCCTCCTAACTTTACTTGTCTTTTTGCTGTTTGTTCTCACTCTTTGCTTTCTCCTCTTCTCTTCATTTTCTTTTCCATGTCTTCAATTTATTTCTCGCTCTCAGTAGTCTCGTTCTCGTTGATCTCTCTCTCTCTCTCTCTCTCCTCTCTCTCTCTCTCTCTCTCTCTCTCTCTCTCTCTCTCTCTCTCTCTCTCTCTCTCTCTCTCTCTCTCTCTCTCTCTCTCGTGGTCTGTTCACTAATTCAACAACTCGCTTCTATAATTATCTCCTCTCCTTTTGCACCTCTTTATTCTCCTTCCTTCCTTCCTTCCTTCCTTCCTTCCTTCCTTCCTTCCTTCCTTCCTTCCTTCCTTCCTTCTTTCTTTCCTTCACACACGCATCCCTTTGAGGCCTTAGTCCGCCCCGCCCATGATGGAAGCTATACTGAAGGAGGCCAGGGAGGCGGAGGTGGACGCCCCAAGGTTCAGTGGTTCCTTCTGCTGGTCTGAACGGAACCTGCCAAGCAACGTGGGTGGACTTGAGTGGTTACTGTCATCATCATCATCATCATCCACCAGTAGGTCATCCTTTCCGAAGTCATCGTCATCATCATCATCCTCATCATCATCATCGAAATCAACGCCGCTAGGAGAACCTTCAGCAGGGGGCGTCGTGCGTTCAGTCTGTAAGGGAGAGAGAGGAAGGGCAAGTGAGGTTAGGAGACTCACCAGGCGAGACTCTAATGGCAGTGGTAGTAGTGGTAGTAGTAATGGTGGTAGTAATGGTGGTAGTGGTGGTGTCTTCCCTCCTCCCTAGCAAGTTTGGTTTGGCAGAATTGTTCCCGATGGATATTATGTCAAGTCCTTTTTATACACGTCTCCACCCAGCCCGGCGCCGCCCCTCGCCCTGTGACTTATGAGGGTGGAGGCAGCCACGTCGCGCCCAGACTCAGGCCGAACCAGCCTCACGGAAATACCTGTGAAATATTACCTGTCCAATCCCTCTCCCCCCAACCCCCTGATGCATGAATTAGGGCTCTGCATCCACATCCACATCCATATCCACATCCACCTCAGTAGCTACCTCAGTGTGTGGATGAGTGATAAATGCATCCACATTCAAATCCACTTTAACATACCTTGGATCGCTTCCCTACTCTGGCTGTCTCATCCTCATCGCTGCTGTAGGCGCGAGCGGTGGATCCTTGCAGGTCAGGGATGTCTTTGTCTCCTTCCTCTTCCTCTTCCCCAACTGCGACGGAGTTCGGAGAGAGTGGGTAGTGGTGGTGGTGGTGGTGGAGGCGGTGGTGGTGGAGGGCGGCAGCAGGGGCGGCGAGGTCCAGTCCTAAGAGGGAGGAGTTGGAGGAGGAGGAAGAGGAGGTGGAGGAGGCGGGGAGGGTGCTGAGGTCGAGGTCAAGGGGCGAGGTGAGGTTGTGGGTAAGGGCGTGGCGGCGGAGGTCACAGTTGCGTCGAAACACCTGCATGTCGAAGAGGAGGAGGAAGAGAAGGAGGAGGAGGAGGAAGAAGAGAAAGAGGAGGAGGAGGAGGGGAGCAGTATAATATAAGTATGGTGGTGAAGCCTCGAACACACACACACATACACACACACAGACATACATACCTAAAAAAAAATCTAGTTGTATGTATATATATAGAGAGAACGAGTGAAGGGATATATAGACGGAGCGATAAACAATAACTAAAACGGAAAGAGGAAGAATAATAATAAAGACTATGAACAATTAACAAGAACAACAACAACTAATGATAACACTAATACCACGCCAATTCAAAACGAAAAAAAAAATATATAAACACAAGATACGAATCATACAAAACCATGAAACACCAACTAACCAAACCTAACCTAACCTAACCTAACTTAACTTAACTTAACCCAACCCAATCTAACCCACTATTTCCTACACTTTTAACTCACCTTGTCGCACTGAGGACACGTATACGGCTTGATGTCCGTATGGGTGAGCAGGTGTGTCTTCAGGTTGCTGCGCTGATTGAAACTCCTGCCGCAGGTTGAACACTTGTGAGGTGAATCTTCCATGTGCAGGATGCGATGAACGGCCAAGGTGCGGCTCTGACAGAAACCCTTCCCGCACTCAGTACACTTAAAGGGCTTCTCCTTGCTGTGGATGTACCTGACGAAGGGGAAGACGGAGGCTATTAGTAAGATCAAGGGTTTTTATGAAGTGAGATGAATGACGGAAGGAAAAACGAATGGTTATGATATCATTAAGAATTTTTATGAAGTGGTAATGTGGGTGTTTAGAAAAAATGGGTGTTAATGAGGCAGTTTCTAATGGTAATGGGTGGGTGTAGTTAGGATTCATATCAATGATGAATGTTTAATGATGTAAAGAGTAATATTTGGTTATGATGATTGGTAATACTTATTTTCAACCCTTGTCTGTATTAATCATAAGGAGAATGTTTCGTGTGTGTGTGTGTGTGTGTGTGTGTGTGTGTGTGTGTGTGTGTGTGTGTGTGTGTGTGTGTGTGTGTGTGTGTGTGTGTGTGTGTGTGTTATTATGAAACGTGTGTGTGGCGCATGAGGATGATCTACCGTGTTCAGTCACCCAAAAAGACATATATATATATATATATATATATATATATATATATATATATATATATATATATATATATATATATATATATATATATATATTAGAGAGAGAGAGAGAGAGAGAGAGAGAGAGAGAGAGAGAGAGAGAGAGAGAGAGAGAGAGAGAGAGAGAGAGAGAGTAAATCATCATCACAAGACATCACTTCTGCGCTCATCCCTCACCACCACCAACACCACCACCACCACCACCACCACCACCACCACCACCACCACCACCACCACCGCCACCAAAACGTTTAAGAAAGAACACTAATACACAGTTCCCTTTCCCCCGGGTGACCATATTAGCCTCTTGAGGTGAGTTATGAAGGGGCGTTACCTGCCTTTCCTACCTGACGGAAGAGGAGAAGGAGGAGGAGGAGGAGGAGGAGGAGGAGGAGGAGGAGGAGGAGGAGGAGGAGGAGGAGGAGGAGGAGGAGGGAAGAGAAGAGAGAGAGGTGACCTGTTCTGTAAAACGAGACTTGTCACTATAAACAAAAGGTAAATGGCTAATAATGTGTAAACAGCTTGTAAAAAAAAAAGAGAAAGAGAAAAAAAAATGTATATATTCAAACGTCTCTCTTTCTCTCTCTTTCGTATTTTCTTTTTTTTTTTACACAAGTTTCAGCTGAGTGAAAGGATGGGTTGGTAATGTATGCACAGACAGCATGTGTATGTATGTATGTATGTATGTATTGCGTGCAGGAAGTTGAACATAAAAATCACGAGTTTATGTAAAAATTAACTGTCACCTGTCGTCTGTCTGGCTGAGTTTCCGTTGCAAATGACCTTTCTAATGTTTGTCAGTTAATTTTCTACGTTATTATAAGAATATTTGATAATTGGACGTGATTTAATAGGTTTGGGGTGTAATTAAGTATATAGGTCTCTCTCTTTCGCTTTCGCTTTTTCTGTCTCTTATGGTATCTTTCTATAATCTTTTACTACTACCTACTCTCTCTTTTTTTCTTCTCTCTCTCTCTCTCTCTCTCTCTCTCTCTCTCTCTCTCCTCTCTCTCTCTCTCTCTCTCTCTCTCTCTCTCTCTCTCTCTCTCTGCGTCACGTTACAGAGTCATTTACTGAGCGTGGCAGTGGCAATAAATTATGCTAAATCCTTTCATCCAGTCACCTGTGGTTCTCATTAAGTCAGTTTACCTGTTGCTCACACCTGTATGCTTCGTACCCAGAAGGAAAATATCATGTTATGTCTCCCCTCTCCTCCCTCTCCCCTTTTAACACCTGCTGCCGGCGAGGGGAGACAGGGATGAAGGGGAGTGGCTATGTGGAAAAAGTGAGGGGAAAAGTAGACATGTAGAAAGTAGATTAACGATGAGGTGAGGGAGAGGAAAAGGAGGATGAAAATAGATCAGGTTAAGAGGAAATTTTGAGGTAAGGGAAAGGCGAAGCTAAAAGTAAGAGAGAGAGAATTGAGAGAATAATGTTAGTAGGTTGAGGGAAGAGAAAGAACGTGAGGGTCAGGTTGATATGAGGTGAGGTGAGGAAGAAAGAAATGAATGTGTGAAGAGAAGGTGTGGAATCTGTACTATTTCTCTTTTATCTCTTTTATTTTTTCTTCTTCTTCTTCTCTCTCTCTTTTATTCGTATATTGTGTTTCGTTTGCTGCATTTGTATCACTAGCTTTTGTCTTTTTATTTATTTATTATTTTTTCATTATATTGTCATTTTTTTATATCTGTGTTTCCCAGTTCGTGTTTATTTCCTAATGGTTGATATTGTGTTTTTTCTTAGTTTTATTTTTACTACTACTACAACTACAATCAAATTCTAATAGTTATAGGCATTCTATTCCACCTCACTGTACCGCCCCTCCTCTTCCTCCTCCTCCTCCTCCTTCAACAGCAGGTGAATTAGCTTGGACGAGACAGGTGAAAAGAGTCGCAAGAAGGGTTGAGGGGGGAGGGGGAAAGGCATTAAGAGGAAGTGTATAGACGAAGAAGGATTCGAATCGTTCCACGTGTTAGGAAGAGGATCCGATGCTCTTATAGACTCTCCCTCCCTCCCCTCCTCAACATTGGTCCGTCGCCACGCCCTTGACATATCCGTTGGTAAGGATGTGAGTTAAAGGAAGAGGTATGTTCAGGGGAGGAGAAAAAGGTTCGTGTTGTTGCAAAGAGAGTTGGATTCTTCAAACATGGGATTATGGATTTTCATTCTGCTGTCTCTATGTTATTGCCTTTTTCTTTAGTGTTACATCGTCTACATGTGGAATAGCTAATGTTGTTACTACTACTACTACTACTACTACTACTACTACTACTACTACTACTACTACTACTACGTAACTGCATAAGCAAATCGGGTATTTCAAACCTCTCTACTTTTTATCCCTACAGGAAGAAGCAAAATCGTCAACACTTCGGAAATAAACAGAAAAAAAGTCCAACGCCAACACTAACAGAGATGGAAAGATGCGGTAACAACAGAGATTGAAGAGGAGAAAGGTAGAAAAGGTGCATCATACATCCTTTGGGCTGTGGGGCGTCCAGCCTTAATGAAGCCTACGGTGGGCGGGTTGTTCACCTGTTCACCTGTTCACCTGGATGGAACACGGGGCCGCCACCGCACACCGTAACGCCCAGGTGAGTACAATTACCTTTTCTAAATATTATTCTCTACACGTGTTAATTTATAGTCAAAATATTAAGAGGAGGGAATGGATAGGCAGTCTTATGTTATCCCATAAAAAATATCAATTAGATTATACTCTTGTCACTTAATAGAAAAAACGAAGAAATATCCGCTTTCTGAATAAATGATCAACTCTGTAACATCCTATCGTGTTTGTTAAGTAAAAAACGAAGACTAAGATCACTCCAAAAAATATTTACTTGTGGTGCTTCCTTACCACACGATGGCGACCAAGTTTATTGAGGGCTGTTTGTGGTCTAGCGGGAAAGGGAGGGAAGGGCAGGTAAGGGGTGTTAGCGGGAAGGTAGAATGGACTTGGAGATGTAAAGGGAAGGGAGGGAGGGAGGGAGGGAGGGAGGAAGGGAGGGAAGGAGGGATAGGTTCAGGGTGTATGTCAGGAGGAAGGAGAGAAAGAGAGAGTAGGTTAGGCTGGTGTTGTGGAGGAAAGGGAAGGGAACGTGACAGTACTGGAGAGAGAAAGGGAGGAGAAGGGGAAAGGGATTCTTGTGTTATGGGAGAGGGATGAAGGGGCTGAGGGGGGAGGGAGGAGGGAGGAGGATGGAACAGAGGTTGGGTAAAGGGAAAGGAAGGCAAAGAAAGATTCGAACCCATTATATTTAAATACCTTGAATTTTTTGTAGTAATAAGTAAGTAATAAGTAAAACGTCATTATATATAGATAATTATTTAACACCTGTCAACACCTGAGGGATATTTACTGATTAATAAAAAAAGATAATAATTGTTTTATATATGACTTTCGACACCCAGCTGATGGTGATGTAACGAAGCGTAATAAAGTTCTAAGGAGTGATAAAACTTTACGTACTATTGTTACGATGTATTGTGAGACAGGTTTAAAGACCCAACGAAAGACGGTCTCTATCAACGCTAAACCCAGTGATGTAAAAAAACGCAGTAGGGAACTTTTTAGAAATTTTACTCTCAACCGAATTTCATATACTTAAGAGAGTTATGTTAATATATTTTACTATTTATTTGTACTTGAGTGCTTGAGTGTATTTTCAATATCTTACCGCCATGTCGTTATGTTGTTAAGTCATGTGTTATTGAGGTGAAAAATGGCAGCACTTAAATCAGGTATCAAGTCCGTGAAATTTATGGTTCCTAAAATATTAACTTATGCACGTATCTATTTGAAACGGAATACTGGCTGATTTATATGATATAGTGCAGTATAGAATTTATCTTTTTTATGTATTTATTTTCTCAATCTTTATAACACTTGAGGGCATTAGTGTAGGTAGAATTATGAAGGATTATTTACCATCTAGAATCATTACAAACTTTCTTTCTATTGATCTGAAATCTTTAAAAAATGTATTACACATTGACAATCCATATTTCATTTCTTTTTTCTTCTTTTATTTCTTTTGAAGGATCATAATTCTACCACGACTTATGTTTATTTTTCCTTTTTTTTCCCCTCTTGTATCTGTGTGAATTTGCTTTGAGTCTTGATGTAAATTGCAAGGCAGACAATTCTTGGAGGAAACGAAAGTTGGAATTCATATTGAAACTGATTTACGTTGAGGTAAAGCAAGGCGAGAACACTCCTTGCTGGTTTAGGAGGAGGAGGAGAAGGAGGAGGAAGAGGAGGAGGAGAGGAGGAGGAGGAGGAGGAGGAGGAGGAGGAGGAGGGAGGAGGAGGAGCAGAACCAGATGTGCCTACGTGTGTGTGTGTGTGTGTGTGTGTATGTGTGTGTGTGTGTGTGTGTGTGCGTTGACCACTGCTGTGAGACACTTGGGTAATATTATGCAGTCAAACGCGGAGGGAGGGAGGGATAGAGGGAGGGAGGGAGGGAGGGAGGGAAGGAGGGAGGGAGGGAAGGGAAGGGAGGGAAGGGAAGGGAGGGAGGAAGGACAGGTGTGTGTGATATATAACTCTTCCATAACTCACTGGATGTTTATCTGAAGGTGACGAATGTTTTTTTTTCTATTCTTCCACTTCTCGCTCTCTCTCTCTCTCTCTCTCTCTCTCTCTCTCTCTCTCTCTCTCTCTCTCTCTCTCTCTCTCTCTCTCTCTCTCTCTCTCTCTCTCTTATTATTATTCCTTCCATATTCTCTTCTCCTCCCATCATCTCATCTTCCCTTCCTCTACCATTCCATTATATCTCTCGTTTCCTCTTTCTTTCTTTCTTCCTACCTAATGTAGCAGCAGAATCGTACTTTTCTTTCTTCACAAACTCTCTCTCTCTCTCTCTCTCTCTCTCTTTCTCTCTCTCTCCTCTCTCTCTCTCTCTCTCTCTCTCTCTCTCTCTCTCTCTCTCTCTCTCAATACGGTTCCTTATATGGTAATCTGATTTGTTTATGTGACCCCAAGTAGGACAGGTAAACAAAGGAGGGATGGAGGGAGGGAGGGATGGAGGGAGGAGGGGCAAAGGGAGAGATGGATGGATGGAGGGAAGAAGGAAAGGGAGGGAGGAAGGAAGCGATAAGGAAAGAAAGGGCAGAGTTTGCGTGTTCGTAAATAAGAGAGAGAGAGAGAGAGAGAGAGAGAGAGAGAGAGAGAGAGAGAGAGAGAGAGAGAGAGAGAGAGAGAGAGAGAGAGAGAGAGAGTTTATCAAGGGCGTAACCGCTATCTAGGAAAGGTGTTTACATGTGATATGGATGACAACACAAAACCAAAACAAATACAACTTATCTCTCTCTCTCTCTCTCTCTCTCTCTCTCTCTCTCTCTCTCATCTCAGGTGTGAAACAGTAGCACTTTGGTCCCCTCCTCCCCCTCCCCCCCCCTCTTAACAAGGCACCCAGGGTCCGACAGGTCAAATTACATGGCAGTGGTTCAGGTAGCTGGTCAAGATTGTAATTACCTGTATCCTGGGGCAGTACTTCCCTCCATCCCTCCTTCCCTCCCTCTCTCCCTCCCTCCCTCATCTCTTCACTCTCCTTCCCTTCCTTCCTTCCTCATTCATTCATTCAGTCATCTATAGTTTTGCCTTTTTCATTCTCTCTATATTTTTTTAATTCTCCATTCCTCCTTCTCATTTGTGTATTTATTCTGTCTTTTTTTTTTTTTTTTTTTAGTGTAATTCTTTCTTTTGTTCCTCCCTACCCTACCTCCCTCCCTTCTCTCTCCTCAAATATCTCTCCGTGTTTATCCATCCCCCTCTCTCTCTCTCCCTCCTCTCATTCATCTTTACTTTACGTTCATTCTTCCTCCTTTTATAGCTTGAATTCCTTATTATTATTTCCCTCATTCATTCCTCTTGTCACTATTTATTATTTTTTTTAAGCCTCTCTTTCTCACCTTTGCACTTGCCTTCCCTTGCAGTCTTTCCTTTTTTTTTATTTATTTATTTATTTTCTAATTTTTCCCCTTCCCGCCCAGCCCCATACCAGACCATTTCACAATTATAATGAAATGAAATAAATACATAAGACACATCTCAGAATAAGAAAAAATGTTAATGGGTAGAATACAGAACGGTAATAACAGTAATAATAATATTGCTTCTATTATTACTACTAATGATGATAATGATAATGATAATGGGAATAAATTTGTATTCCCTTCTGACTTTGCGGAAAATCACGTTAGTATTACATTTACATTCAAGTTTTCGTTAATTTTCTGTTACTTGCCCTTTTTTTCCTCACTTTCCCTCCTGACATTATTACTTCACTGCTCTTCTTCATCCTTATTTCATCTCCTCTCATCATGCAGATAATTTTTTTCCTCCCCACATAAGTATTACAAAGCCATTCGTAATGTTCCTTAATCGTTCTGTGGTTTAAGGCAAGAAAATGAACCTACACGCTGCCTCGCATATCTTGTCCTCCGCTCAACACGTAACATTTAATTCTGAGAGCAAGGTTATATTGTTACTTATTGCCCGGAGGAAGATGAACACTGTTTTTTTTTTTCTCTCTCTCTTTAATACTTGTTTGGTTTTAAAAGCTAAAATTCCAATTATTATTATTATCATTATTATTATTGTTATTATTATTATTATTATTATTATTATTATTGTTATAATTATTATTGCTTATTATCATTATTTGCAGCGACAAAAATATCTTCGCCATTTTTTGGGTGTCAAACATTATATAAAAATAATAGTGATAATGGTAATCACAAAATAATAATATAATATGAATGATGATGATAATGATGATATTTGTAATATTGATAATAATGATAATGATTGCAATGATAATGATAATACTACTACTAATAATGATAATATTGATTATGATAAAAATAATACAAATAATAATAGTAATAGAAAAATATCATTGCTATTGTTGTAATTATTGTTGTAATGTCATCACTATTGGCATGTAATGACAATAATTTTCTTATTAAGGATGGGTGGAGGTATTTAATTACCGATCATGTGTGAGTGTGTGTGTGTGTGTGTGTGTGTGTGTGTGTGTGTGTGTGTGTGTGTGTGTGTGTGTGCACGCACTCGTGCCTGTGCTTAACATGATAATGTAATACTAATGATAATGGTAATGGATCCACTTATTGATATAATTCAATAGTTTGGTGTGAGTCGGCGTGATCAAGTATATAGTCAGCAGGTGCCGCTGGCACTTCCCCGGTGCGGGGGAAAGGCAGTGTTGTGAGCGGCGCCGCGCCACACACCTCCTGCCTAGCTGCCTGCCTGGCTCCAAGCACCTTGAGTGATGGTGGTGATGAGGGTGGTGATGAGGGTAGTGGTGCGGGGCGAGGCGGGGGAGTCACCGCGGACAGCTATCGGTGATCTAATGCTGACGATGATGATGATTGTCGTAATGTGTTGTTTTATGTGATGATAATGATAATGATAATGATAATAATGATTACGATGATGATGATAATGATACTAATAATAGTAATGATAACAATATTAATAATAATAATAATAATAATAATTATTATTATTATTACTAATGATAACATTTAAAAAAGAAAAGAATTACGAACACCTGCAGTGCACCGCACGCAGCCTACGCCACTGTGGTTCCAAAGGGGAAAGGTGGCTCCCAAGGGCGCCACAGGGACGACGGGGCCGTTTGCAGTGGCCGCGAGGCCGTCATCACCACGGGGGTCACTCACCGGTGGTCCCGCAGGTGGTCCTGACGACGGAAGGCTTTGCCGCAGATGTCGCAGGTGTAGGGCCGCTCGTCCGTGTGTGTACGCTCGTGGATGAGCAAGTTGTAGCTTTTGGTGAAGTGTCTGCTGCAGTACTTGCAGATGAACTGCTTCTTGGGTCTGGGTGTGCGGCCGCGGCCACCCGCCGCCCGCCGGAATCCCAGGGTTGGATGGGGAGGGGGCGGTTGCTGTTGTTGTTGCTGCTGTTGTTGTTGTTGATGTTGTTGTTGTTGTGCCAACATAGACTGATACAGTGGGTTGAGTAGCAATGGGTAGGTCTCTGTTAGCAGCGGCAGCGACCTGACGGAGGACACGAGCGGTGCCACCTGGGTTAGACTGGCCACCGCCGCCGCCGCAGCCGCCGCGGACACCGGGGTGGATGACGCGGGTGGACTGCTGCTGCCCGCTGCCAGCTTCTCACCTTCAGCCACACTTTCAGCAAGACGGGAAAAGTCAAACTTCTTGCTGTTGCTGGCGGTGGAGTGGGAGGGGCGTGGCCCTGCCAGGCGGGAGAGGCCCGTCAGTGCCAGGTATGACTCGAGGGCAGCCAAGTTGAGCGCTGCAAGGTCGGGTAGAGCACCACGGCTTAGCGGCGGGAACACGGCGGTGAAGGCCGACGAGCGCGGCACCATGGACAGGGCCGAGGCGGCGGCCAGGGACGCCACAGGCAGGGTGGGCGGCGGCGGCCTGGAGGGTGGCGGGGACACGGGCGGGGGTCCCGGCCGGGGGTCGGTCATGGCGACGGAAGTGGGCGGCGGCGGCGGCGACAGGGGCACGAGGGGCCGGGGGTCGAGCGTCATGGCGGGTGTGATCGCCGCGGCGGCCGGACAGTGACTGGGGCGGCGGTGGGCGGCCCGCGGGGCCCCGCCACCACCAGCGCCCCATTGGCGGAGCTCCCGAGCAGCCACGCCCCGCGCCGCGGTAGCTGCGACCCGCGCCGCTGCCGACCACTACAGCCGCCGCCGCCCGCACCAGCTGCCGCCGCCACGCCTGCCGCCACCGCCGCCCACACCCGCTCCACTGCTGCTCCTGACATGGCCTGATGAAATATTGGTCTTTACGAACCCACCCGTATAGCGTCCATGGAATACCTTGCACTCCTGGCACCTGGCACCATCATCAACATCATCATTATCAATTGGTCTTTCAACAATAGAAGCATTAATGACCACAACAACAGCAAACGGAAATACATTGCAAGCAGCAGCAGCAAAGGGTTTCCCCTGCTAGTGACAAGAGCAAGAACTGCCTCAGTTTTGGGTCCCTGCCAAGAGTAGCACCCCTAAAGCCCCTGCCACCATGGGCACCCCAGCACCCCTGCCAGGAGCAGCAGCACCTCAAGGCTGGCACTGTTGCTGCCTCCATCATACATCACGTCCCTGCTGACGGTACAGGTGTAACACAAGGTGACCAGGTGTAGCGTGTCCCTTTAGCACACACACACACACACACACACACACACACACACACACACACACACACACACCACACACACACACACACACACACACACACACACACACACACACACACAAACACACACACACACACACACACACACACACACACACACACACGTCTACTCATACGTGCACGCACGCGTCTGGTGTGCACATGACGTGGCTGCAGCACCTTGATTTCCAAGGTAGATGAGTTGGTAGCACAGGTGTGAAGAGACACTCACGGCAACAGTGATGGTGATCCACTGGGCGGCAACTGCGACTAATTACGACGAGTTATAGGTGGGAAGCGAGGCGAGGGGAGGGTGGGAGCTGCTTCAAAGGCCACCAAAAACAGAGTATCAGAACCATATCTCTCTCTCTCTCTCTCTCTCTCTCTCTCTCTCTCTCTCTCTCTCTCTCTCTCTCTCTCTCTCTCTCTCTCTCTCTCTCTCTCTCTCTCTCTCTCTCTCAACTGTGGGATATCTTTCCTTATAGAATTTTTGCTATCAGTGCAGCTTGCATAACTTGATCCAGATACGGAGATTATATTATGCATGTAATCACCACCATCACTGTCATCGTTATTACTATCATTACTATTATTATTATCATCATCATCATCATCATCATCATCATCATCATCATCATCATCATCATCATTGTCTAACACGGAGGTAGAAGAATCGCTCCGGTGAGTTCGAGGTTACGCATTCATGCACTTTTTCCTCTGTTTTGTTTTTGCATGACTGTCTTCCAAAACCGGATTCAGACATGAAGATATGTTTTTTGGAGGCTTCTTTCGTTTTTTTCCTTTGTGTGTGTGTGTGTGTGTGTGTGTGTGTGTGTGTGTGTGTGTGTGTGTGTGTGTGTGTGTGTGTGTGTGTGTGTGTGTGGGTGTGTGTGTGTGTGATAATAATAATAATAATAATAAGTCAAATTTACATTATATCTATAGTCTCATTAACTCGACACACTCATATAATTCAGTAAAATAAGACAAAATACCTTGAAGGAAATAACACCATCTTACATAATCAGCAACAATATAGTTCATTTCTGTATCAGTGGTGGGTTTTTATTTGTCTATTTTTTTCCTTTTTATAAGAGGTTATGCTTGACTTGTAAAAACAGAACATGGCGACGAGACTTTACCAGCGAATCCCATGTATTTTCTCCTCCATTGCATAGACAAGAAAGTGGGGTGCCTTAGCAGGGCGGAGGGAAGGCGGAGGAGAAGGAGCGTTGGAGATAAAGAGGAGATAAAACACAGAGAGGAATATAAGAAGTAGAAAGATAGCAATACCTTAACATTATTGGAACGGAGACATTGGAGAGAGAAACGTGAGGGCGAAAAAGAAAGGAAACAGCAGGAGGAAGGAACGTAGAAGGGAAGGAAAGGTCGTAGGGTGATGGAGAGGAGGTGTAGGCTCTTGTAGGGGGACAGAGGGTAAAAAAGATGTATAAGGGCGTGGGGACTAGAAAAAGTCGTGAGGAAGGAAAGGGAAGGGGCTGCAGAAAAGGGCGGAGAAAGGAATAGAAATTGCATAGAGAATGGGACGGGAGTGGAAGGTAAGAAAGGGGCTGGTGAAAGGGAGTAAGAAAGAGAAAGGAAAAGAAAGGGATTAGACAAATAGGGTAGAGACAAGAGCGTTTATATAGTCTAGAGAGAGAAACAAATGAAGAAGAAGAAAGAAAGGATCAGAGATAGGACGAGAAAGGGATAGAGATACATTTCTAGAGGATGTTGAAGTGGGGAACCCTCGTAAAAGTGGCCCCAT
>JAXIVD010001327.1:35410-62910 GCA_036785275.1 Cancer borealis | reverse complement strand
GGATTATTCCAAGGGTGGGGAACAAGGAACTGCCTCGTGTAGGTCATTAACTGGCCTCTTGCAGTCTCCTCATTTCTTATGTTCTTATGTTCACAAGCCGAGCACTGCACCACAGAGCCATCCAGTCCCTAGTCACAACATTCTTTCCAATCTTTAAAACTTCACCTAATCCTTTCCACCAATCTAGTAAACTCTGGAACTCTCTACCTTTGTCTGTTTTTCCACCTGCCTATGACTTAAACTTTTTCAAAAGGGAAGTGTCAATGTGAACACGCCTCTAATGTTAACTGGACCTCCAACCCTTGCTTCTGTTCCTCCCACTGTCTTCTTTACAGGGTCTGGCAACAAGCGGGAGGCTTTTTAAACATATTTTTGTTGTGCCTTAGCCAGTACCCTTTTAATGTAGAAAAATCACAGGCTTCGTTCCACATAAAACACCTTGATTTACACAATAACAAGACTCAGTTACTACATCTTTGTTATTCTGTGTTATGTAACTATTCCAATATGTACGTGAATATTATTGATTTGTTTGTGTGTATGTTTAGGGCTATGAGGAAATTATTAATGTGTGTGTGTGTTTGTTTGCTAAGACATTGTTACCTGAGTTGAAGGTTGCAGCGTCATCAGGTCATTAGGTTTTAAAATGTGTCAGCGAGTGTAAATTTGGACATGAAATGAATGGTTTGCAATAGAAGCAGTGTTGTTGTTATGAGGTGATAGTGGTGTAGATATAAGAATGACTTGTGATGGATATTTCATAGGTCAATGAACACATGTGTTATTAGTGACCACTTTATTCCCCAAAATTATATTATATTAAAACCTTCCTTAGATACTGACAAGCTCATGGGAGAGAGCAAGACAAGACATCTTTATTTAGATTGTCATAAGAATTAAAGAAAGTAACTTACAGCTTCCCTTTCCAGGTGCAAGGCGAGGCAAGATGGATAACATACTTGAGTCACCATCAACTGTGCTTTTTAACTGCAATCAAAGTCACATACATTGCAAAGGAATGAAGAAATACAAGTGATGTTGTGAGCCATTATTCTCTTGACAACCTCCCGACAGTGTGTGTGTACAGTGGTGATGGTGACTCCAAACATGATGATGAAGACGACTTTGGTAAGTATTTAAGACTGACACTTTCACCACCAACACACACACACACACATACACATACACATACTAAGCTAGTGTGTGTGTGTGTGTGTGTGTGTTGTGTTGGTGTTACAGATGTGTTGGGAAGACTTGCTCAGGAGGATACACATAAATACTATAAATTGATATATACATTAATTATTACGTTATTAGCAATACTATAATAACAGGTCTATTTATTTGCTATATAAAACAACAGGCTTTTCATAGTCCAATGTTTAATGTGTGTGTGTGTTTGTGTTTGTTTGTTTCAGGTGAAGTGTTTGGACTCTCCTGGAACAACAGCAAAGGACCTCCATCACGCCAGTCACTCTGTGCCGGGCTGACCTCAAGGCTTTACCACCAACACCAAAGGCAGAGAGAAGCTGGTTCAAGGCTTTACCACCAACACCTCTCTTTTATAATATAGTTTTGGGTTCAAAAGAAAAGAAATGTTAATATATTTTGTACTTTTTATTGTTATTAAAGACAGACACAGAGTTGTAAGTACACACACACATATATACAAGGTGGAGGACTGTGGTGTCTTGATTGTGGTGTTAACATCCTGTGGGGGACATCCTGTGGGTCTGTGGTATATATATATATATATATATATATATATATATATATATATATATATATATATATATATATATATATATATATATATATATATATATATATATATATATATATATATATATATATATATATATATATATATGTGTGTGTGTGTGTGTGTGTGTGTGTGTCTATGGTGAGTCTTGACTGGTTCGTTAACATCCTGGATCTTATGGTTCGTCTTGACTGGTTCATCTTGATCCTATGGTTCATTAACATCCTGGATCTTATGGTTCATCTTGATCCTATGATTCTCCTGTATCCTATGGTTCGTTAACATCCTGGATCCTATGGTTCGTCTTGACTGGTTTGTTAATATCCTGTAGACACCATCCTGTCTCCTCTGGGTGACATCCTGTTGGTAAAGACTATGTAGTGATGACATCTACCTGTGTATCTATATTATACAACTTTCTTCATAATAAAACCATACATTATTATTAATTATTATTATTATTATACCTGCACCTGCTGCAGTCCAATCTTGATCAGCATGTTCCACACACCTGAGACAGGTGGCCGTGAGCCCGGGACAACACACACAGCCTCAGGTAGGAGGCTGTGTGGGGGACTGAACCCTGAAAGAACAACATTGTATTTTAGTATATGGATGCACACACACACACACACACCACACTTTCAGTACACAGCTAATGTCAGAAAGGAAGAGAGACAGGTGGGAGAGGAAAGGAGTAGAAAAAGAAAACTGACCTTAAATTATTAATATTCTCTGTACACTCTTTTCATTATCTTATCCATTCTCCCATCTCTCTCCTCATTCTCTCTACACACCTTTCATGATCTTATCCCCCTCCCGTTCCCTTCCCTTCCTCTCCTCATTCTCCATACACACCTTCCCTTCCCTTCCCTTCCTCCCTCACCTCATCTGTATTCAGTAGAACCACATTAATGAAGCAGATGAGGACAAGTGAGACAAGTGTTGGCTGTGAAATCCTTCCCCGTTGCCATGATGACATTCTCTCTTCACTTGTTCACAGCTGGAAAGTAATTAGAAGTCATTCTCATTGTGTTTTCAAGATGTAAATTTAATGATTATTCCTTTCCTCCCTCCCTCCCCCTCCTTCCTTCCCATCTCCTTCTTCCTTTCCTCCCTCCCCCTCCTTCCTTCCTGCAGTAAGATTTTTTAAGGTAGATATTGCTTGCTAAACATGAAAGGCTTACTCAATACGTTAAATGAATTCTAGGAGTCAATACGTACATGAATTCTTGGAGTTAATACGTACATGAATTCTTGGAGTTGACTGTTAGGTTGTATAGAATCATTTAAGGTTAAGGTGTATGGGATTCAGTTCCGGTATCCATCAATGAAGATGCTCTCCAGAACATCAGCCGGGCAAGCCCAACCCCCCACTGCAGTGCCCGACCACACCAGTTCCTCCACAGTAAACAGCTTAAGCATCACAAGCCTGGGCGGAGACTCGAACTGCCGACCAAGGGAATGCAAAGCCAGGGCGTTACCACCGTACTAGCCAGGAGCCGCGATGCAATTTTTTCTTCTCTCCCGGAGGTTTTGTCAACTTGTGTCGATGAAAATGTTGCTGAAAGACGTCAACTCGGCCTGTAAAATAAAAAATAATAAAGTAACACACACACACACACACACACACACACAGACACACAGGTGGCAAACCTGAGGCCCTCTCTGATGGCAGAGAGTTCTGCCGGCAGAATGGAGGCAGAGGCTGGAAGCCTCCAGGCAGTGGCAGTGGAATGTACTGGGACATACATAGCAGCTCCAACAGAAGGAGGTGTTGGGAGACGGGAGCCGTCAGTGTATATGTGGAAGGAGTTGTGGTAGTGAGTGTGCAGGAGGTTGTTGAAAATTATTCTGCCCTGCACCGGACAGTGTGCCTTTGACCATTGTGTGTCTGTGTGCAGTGTCAAGGATATTAAGGAGGAGAGGGGAAACCAAGGGCCCAAAGGGGAAGTCTTCTCAAGAGTGAGAAAGGAGCGGGGGGGTCACCCGGAGGGAGGCAAAGAAGGGGTGGAGTTGTATTTCTTAAGAATTACCAAGGTGAGGTTATGTTATGTTAGGGGGTCTAGGTTTACTTTGTAGAATTTCTCCTCCCAGGACGCAGCTAAGATGGACCTCCGCTGTGTTAGTTTTGGTTACGTTGGAATAGTGTCCAGGGGGGGGGGGGCAGCACCCAGGCTAGGTTATGCTAGGTTAGGTCAGGTCATGCTAGGTTAGGTTAGGTTATGCTAGGTTTTTATGATGTAATTTTGTTGATTTCCGGCGCATACTTTCCCCAAATATGGCCGCTTTTGTCCTTACACTTTTTTTTCTTCGGATCACCGTGTCTATTATGGCCTCCCCCACCCGAAAACCCCGCTTTCCCGACATGTCCCCAAGCTTATTGGGGAGAGGGAAAGAGGTTAATAATAAAGGGGTGGAGTTGTATTTCTTAAGAATCACCCTTAACCTAAACAACCTAACCTGACCTAACCTAAACAACCTAATCTAACCTAACCTAACATAACTTCAAGACGTTACGTGGTAAATAATGGTTTCCCCGCCTGAAACCTTCACAGATGTGTTGAGTACACTATGTATAGTATGTAGGGAAGGAGAAAAAGAAAGAAAAGGGTGGAGTAGTGATTGTTTAGTTTTACCTCACACAGATCACATAGTAAACCATTTTGACCATTTCTCACTGCCTATTGCATGTGCCACAATTAGCTGGGTTAGTAAGAAGTGCTTCATGCTGTATATTACCACCCTGCCGGTCATCTGGTGTGTTCCGGGTCATACTGGTGGTGTTGTCCGGGGGTAAGCCTATGGCTCCCTCCTCGTCCCCACGTTGTCTCTGTTCTCCACTTCCTTCTCCTTGCTGGCTCTGCTGCCCACCTCTACGCTTGCCTCTTCCACCCATTTTTTGTTTACACTGTTTATACTAGTACAAATTAAACGCTCAATCCACTCTTCAATTTCATCCATAAGCCTGCACGAGCTTGTTTGGGTCGGTTACTGTCCTTGGTCCCACAGCGGGGCGCTGTTTTCCTCTTCATCCTCTTCTTCTTGTGACCTGTTAGAGTGCCGTCCACACTCCACAGGCAGTGAATACACAACTTTGTTATTTAAACATATTTTGTCTATTTTTTTGCGTTCTATGGATTGTTTACGGTTTGATTATTATTAATATATCTTAATTTTGGGTGCTATAAGGTTTGTTTATGTTTAATTATGGTGTATTTGGTATGTGAAAATATTGTTATTTTTCCCGTTTTTTTTCAGTTTTGATTTTTTTTCGGATTGTTTATGGTTTGTATTGTGTTTAAATATGTTTTTACATATTATTCAATGGTTTATATTGGTTTAATGTCGTTATTGTTGTTTATTTACATTTTTCTATATTTTGTAGTGTAAATAAATATCTTTTTATGAAATTAATGTAACTTGAATATGACAAATAGTTATGTCGAAGCTGATTAGGTAATCTATTCTATGTTTTGAAATATATATCATTGTTTATCCTTGTGTCATAGACTCTGCCGGACCACTGACATCTGACGGGCCGGTATAAGTACCAAACTATTTTAGTAATTCCTAGCCTTACCTCTTTATCCTCAGCCTTATAATTAACAGGCAAGGTAAAATAAAAAATCTAGAATGTTTGACAATCATTAATTACTTGCGTTATTAAGTAACTAGGTTTATTTTGATGTTTGTTTATATATTGTAATGTTAATGTATTTTTTGCAATTTTCAGCAAAACTTTACCATACTTTCGCATAGCGTTGGGTTCATTGAATTTGTTATTTTTTTGTTTTTATTTTGTATAATTAATAGTATTCTAAGGTTTATATTAGTTGAGATATAGGGATAATGTTTTTTCTAATTTTTCGTTATTTTCGTAGTTTTTTCAGCTTGTACGGTTTTATTATCATTAATTGTGTGTCTGAATAATTATTTATATCTTTTTCTTTCGTTTACATTGTGTTAACTAGATTATTAATGTTTCGTTTCTATTTTTGCTATTTTGATTGGTATATTTTCTATTTATTTTTTTCATGCGGTTAATGTGACTTCAATATAAAAAATAGCTATGTAGAATCTCGTTAGGTATCATAATCTATTCTTTAGAGTATATATAACTGCTTCACGATGTATAATAAAATTTCAGATTTTCGTTTTATATATACGTCATCGAATACTACTTTTTTCATTTTTCTAAACCATTAACATTATTTATCATTTATTATTATTATGTTTTTCATTATATTTCCTTAAACAATCAGGTATAATAAAATATAAGGAACAGTCCTGTGTTCCCGTCTTGAAAGGCGGGACTGTTTTCTTGCTTACATCGGCTATGACACAACAACAACACGGGGACAGAAGGATAAATGTACATCATAACGTCATTACACTGCTTCATTAAGGTAATTATATATATCTTACCCATTAATTAGGGGTTGGAATGGGTCAATGGGTGGCTGTAATGAGATATACAAGTAGATGATGATGATTGAAAGACTGGAGGGGCTAAGAAGGGATGATTTCTTTATCATGGACCACAGAGAAAGTAGAGGCCACTCATAAGATTTTTAAGCAAAGACCACGACTAAACCTTAGGAAATATTACTTTGCAAACAGAATTGTTGATGAGTGGAACAACCTGCCTAGAGAAGCAGTACAGGCCGAATCAGTGAATAGTTTTAAGGCAAAGATTGACCCATTGATAAGGCAAGTGGGGGGGCATTATATGAGCCAGCGCAGGCTTACTGCCCCAATCCTGAACCGACCACCTCAAGATTGACTCTGAGGTGGAGTTTGGTAAGACATTTGGTAAGACATATACAATTACCGCCATTACACTGCATCATTAAGGTATAATTATAAGCTGTACGAGGCTGTTAAGTGACTATATAAAAATAATCTTTAAGAGAAAATTCGGTATTATTTTACATCTTCACCAGAATGCTTCAGAATGTTATCGAAGTGCTTAGAGATACGGCAGTCCTACCCCCTGTGGTCATCCGCTATTGGTACGGCAGTGTGCCTTATTATTGACCTGGTAAAACATATTTCTAGTTACCCTCTGTTGGAGCTGCTATGTATGTCGCAGTACATTCCACTGCCACTGCTTGGAGGCTTCCCGCTTCTGCCTCCATTCTGACGGCAGAACTCTTTGCCATCAGAGAGGGCCTCAGGTTTGCCACCACACTCACCTCCCCTTGCTCAGTCACTCTCTTCTCAGACTCCCTCTCAGCCCTCCAACTCATCCGGCGCCACCGCCCCAAAACACACCACTCCCTCTGCTTCACCATTCACCACTTTCTTCTCCAACTATCCTCTTCTGACTTCTCCATCCACCTTCAGTGGGTCCCCTCACACGTCGGCGTCATGTGTAACACAGTGGCCGATAGAGCGGCAGCGGAGGCACACTCCCACCCCTTCCCCATACACCTCCCCACTGACCAGACTGACTCACTGACTAACCTCCACACAGCCTGTAGACTACACTGGGACACAGACCTGACAAACGCCCTACAGTACACCTCACTTGGACGCATTAGACAAGACACACGACACCAATGGTGGACCTACTCCCCCAGCCGTGCCCTTGACACTGCCGTCACCAGATTAAGAATTGGACACAGCCGCCTAAACTCCCACCTACACAAGCTGGGCATGACTGATGACCCCCACTGCCCTTGGTGTCCTACACAACCAGACACCCCAGAACACCTCCTACTTCACTGTCCTCGTCACCACTCCCACTGCATGGCACTCCTTCACTCACTGTCGTCTCTCCACATCCGCAGACCAACAATAACAGACCTCTTAGGTGACTCTCAAGACCCTGGCCTGGCCTTCAAAGTACTCAAACACACCAGGACCTTCCTCCAAAGGACAGGTCAACTCAACAGGATCTGATCCACTCATTCATCTGCAACCTGCACTTTTGGGGCACTAGAGGCTGTTGCACCACAGCCTGCACGGCCCCATCAAATTCCCAAGAAGAAGACAGACGGAGGGAAAAATGAAAGAAATTAAGGTATACAAAGAAATGCAGATAAATAGAGAAAGTAAAGAAGCATAAATCATATCAAATGGTTATGTTACAAAGCCAAGACTTATTAATCAGCGCAATGATGGATTTTAACAAGATTTATTTATTATTATTTAAGAAAACTTTGAGTCTTAAGCAGAATGGTAATTACAGCAAATACTTCCCTATGAATGTTATTAATCCTTGGTGAAATTTCCAGTAGCAGGCAGGGAAGAAGACAGATAGGTAAGTAATTACAGTATTTCAACCTTCCTATGACTTGAACTCTTTTAAGAGAGGAATATCAACACACCTGCAACCTTAATTCGACCTCCATTTTATATTACTCTGGTAAAAATACCATTTGTGGCCAAACTAAGGCCGACCCGCGAATAAAACCACCACTAACGTGTTGTACATTACATATCTCATCACCTATGTCAATATTTTGGTGATCCGTGAGGAGATGCTATTAGTAAGATTTACCCTCTTTCTTAATGGAACCGGTAATCACAAGTGGCCGGTTCTCTGATAGTAGAATAAAAAGTGTTTACCTTTGGATTTTCTTTCAGGATGTTGATGTGATCCCCCTGAGGGTGCCGAAGGACAAGGGCCACCAGGTGTGTGTGACGGGCCTCTGGTGGGACGACACACAGGAACTCTTGGAGGTGAGGAGCTGTAGAACAAGTTGATTTAACTATTTCACTCCTACCATCAAACACATTAAAATATACTACTTATCCAAATGATTCTAATATATTTATGTTCATGTATTCTTAACGCAGTGTAGTTCAAGATATTTGTTATGTTTATGAAGATGACAAAATTTTTTTAATAAACTTACTAAATTTATCTTCTTCCCATTCAATCTTTAAGAAACTTTTTCCTGTATATAATCATTCCTCTTCAAATTGATCTGGTTAATGGTTCTTTTGAATTCCTTCTGTAATTTGAAGATTTATGTCGATGCACAAATTAAGTTAATCACAAACCACCTTTCCATATTTTAAACTTTGACACAAATGATAATTAATATGTTAGCCTTTAGTTACATACCTTTTAAATGCTTTTCTTTTTGTCAATGGATCAGCAAGAACTGGCGAGGGTGTTTGCATCGTACGGTCCCCTTCATAATGTGACAGTAAGGAGGGATCTGCTCAACCATGGAGAAGAAGGGTAGGATAAATGTTCTTCCAGCTAGACTTTCATTGGAAATTCACTGAAATATAATGTTTGGTTCAGGACAGTCATGAGTTGGCGTTCTTATCTGTTTCTTGAAGTAATAAAAGAAAAACAATTAAACCTGCCTTGCTGTATAAGTTTAATGAAGTAGTATTTTCATTACAATACGTTTTTAATGGAAAATAATGTGTAATAACATAGCACCATCTGAGCAAGGAATTTTTTCAGAGATAATGTGTGGTATGGTTATATGAAATATTACTCAATATTTGATATGGAAGAGGTACTACGACACAGCGGCAAAATAATGATTGGTGAGAGCAGGGTAAAAGTGAGGAAAAAGGAAAACACGAAAGACTTCGAAGACAGACCTCTCGCTCTCCACAAGTCTCAAGATCTGCTCATGCATTACTTTGGGTTCAATTGCTGGAACTCTGAAATTGTTTCTGTAATTTCTATAAAGGCTTTGGATATTTGAGTTTGCTGTGTGCTTATTTCATGCTATTCACTTCATGCTCACATATTGAAATTCATGCCATGTTTTGTAAATTTTTTCTCTGCACTAATTCACAGAGAATACTTTCTTATGAATTGTCACTTAATTGTGATTGCTTTATAATGCAACTGATTATTGAGCTTGTAACTAGTCGGTCATAATATAAAGCTCTTACACATTTTGTATGCAATAACTTTCCTTTGTTTTGCAGCTTGAAAGAGATACTGACGAAGGACTCAAGGACTCAGTTCGCTATGTGTGTTTTGTGCGGGTTAGGATGCCCAAAGAAGGGTTATGCAGTGAGGGTCTCGGCGTGGGTGAGACACCACTCATCAAACGAGCTTCACGAGAAAAGGGAGAATGCATTGCAACTGCAAGAAGGTAAGTATTGTGATGCAATACTTGGACTTGCATCCTCAATATTTTGTATAACTATATTGTCTTATGTGATGCAATTTACATAAACATTGTCATATATTATCTTAAAGGATTGTAATTGTATTTCCAGCACTTCATTGGAGTGCTTCAAGTCATTAATTTTTTTCCCACAATGTAATGAATATTGGAAGCAATGTATTGTTATAAAAGCAGCCTATGACAGCTAGGCTACAGTACAACAATCTTACATTTCCATTACCTGAACAATAAAATATCTTAAACATTTTTTAGGTTTGCTTTCAACTCAGCAATGAAAGCAGCATTTGGAAAATTAGTTATCATAAGGCTAAGGAATGGCAAGGTGACGGTAGAGGTTGACACCACACGGACGGACCTGGAGATATACAACCCAGCATGGGACACAACTGCGGTGGAGGTAGTGATGCCTATTGATTATTTACCTTACAAAACAGTCCATCATTTCATTTCTGTCTACCTGACTTTATGTTTAGGGAGTAAAAACCTTTGGTTATTTGTCCACTGCACTACCTTGATTTTGATTTGAGTAACAATTCATATGAGAATATAAGGAAGGAAACTCAGATTAAAGCATCATAATAATTGATAAACAGGTTTAGGAGTTAAGATACTTTCAGATACATTAACTGGAATGAAGTTATACCTTTGTAGTAGCACAGCAAAAGCAAATAGCACAACAATTCATAAAATAAGGTCTTTCAAGTGGATAGTGAGAATGTTTCAATTTTTTTTCAGGTAATTGACATAGATCATGATCCAGAGGAGGAGGACAGTGATGAAGACTTTGCATTGCTGGAAGATATTGACTATGAGGAACTGGGAGCTCTGCTAGATGCACCCATGAGGGAAGATGAATAATACCAGTGTAAGGAGCCAACACATGGTATAAAAGTAAGTATATAGGAGGAATTGTTGCCAAAAGCTGATTAGAAAGTGCTTATATGAATAGAATTTCATATGTTAAGGAAGAGAGGAAGGATATGATTGAGGTTTTCAAATGGGTAAAAGGAATTAATAAGGGAAACATTGATCAGGTTTTAGAAATTAGTAGTCAGGATAGGACACGTGGAAATGGGTACAAGCTAGAAAAACTTAGATTCAGGACAGACCTGGGTAGATATTGGTTCACTAACAGAGTGGTGAACGGTTGGAATAGGCTGGGTAGACACGTAGTAAGTGCTGAGTCAATAGGTAGATTTAAAAGACGGTTGGATCAGAGTATGGATAGGGGTGACAGGTGGGATGGCTAAATATTGGATTATTCCAAGGGTGGGGGACAAGGAGCTGCCTCGTGTAGGTCATCAACTGGCCTCTTGCAGTCTCCTCATTTCTTATATTCTTATGACACAAAAGGCATCCTTTAACCTTCCACAGAATTATTCTCCTCCTAAATAGAAAATATCACTGATAGACCTAATTAAAGTCTACAACTGTCATGAATATTTGTTCTATGACTAATAATTACACAGTAAAATTAAACTGTATCTTTTTTTCCAAAACATGACTTTCTTCCTCATTTTTTTTCGTTTTTTTGGGGGTGTTTTTTTGGATGGGTTTTTTCAATGCCAACCCTGGTTCCTGCTCTCCCTCCCTGTGACGCAGGGTGGGCTGCGCGATAGCCAAGTGTCCATTGTTGTAAGAAATTAATGTCAAATCATTAATCCAAAGGCAAGCATTACGTGCATGAAGTATATTTGCTCCCTCTGCTTTACTATAAGTACAACCATCTATTAATTTGATCGGGGCTCTAAGGAATAAAAGAAAACTGCCACTTAGGTATGTGTGCCAGTAATTACAAGGAAAAAAAATGTTTCAAAATTCAAATGCTTCAGTTTAATTATGTAGAAACAAAGACGTTGTGAAGGAGTTTCTGAATGAACTATTGATATAATTCCACAGTTTGTTTGCGTTTTAGATCTCAGACCAGCGGGAGAACAAGTTTTAAAAATACCACTTATTAATGTTCCCGCAGAAAGGGTAAAAAATAACAAGTGGCACCGCACGAAGGAGTTAAAACACTACACTAAATAAATAACCAATCTAGACGACTCAGCCAAGCTACTCTTTATATTAATATTGAAATACCCAGCTTGTGAGTGGCGCAGTAAGTTAGGCCACTCGGCGGGGCCACAATAACGGAAAAGAGCCGCTGTTTAAACACACTAAAACCACGTATCATAAACAAAATAAAAAGGCGAGGCACTTCAACTCTGATTTTAATGAACCTTTAATTCGCAGGTATCTTTTTGGGTGGCCCGGCGTGGAAAGCTTGACAAGGGGAAACTATACTGCTGAGAAGACAACTTTTACCCCCTCTTCCACCTGTGCTGTTGTAGGGATGGAGACAGCCTCACCTACGTCCTATCCTACCTATGCTGTCATGATAGCTTTCTTTACCTGTGTTATATTGTACCTGAGGAGGCAAGGCGAAGCTGTGACCTTCGCCTCGGCCTTGTTGACTAGTTGTTACCAGTTAACGATTAGTTTGGGAACTGTGAAGAAAGAGACTTGATCAGATATGTATTTTTTTTTCCAATATGCATCTTTTATATATAGTAAATGTAACTTTTGAACTAATATATATTTTTAATGTGTATTTTTATATTCCTGTGCCAGGTTACTTTTTTACTATTCTTTTATATCCAATGAAGTGACGTTCCTCTGTACTATATATATGTAAAAATAATATTTGTAAAGGTTGATAATATAATAAAATTGTGCCACATATAAATTCTTCGGTCTTTTGATAAAACTTATAGTGCTCATAACATCAGATAGAAGGAGTTATAGTAGCCAGCAGGACTCCTACAGCATATCCTACACTAATAAAGGAGAGATCAAAGCACATCCAAGGTATAAGGATGCCAGTCCATTATGGAAATTCGATACACCTTAATAATTAACAAAGGAAGAAATTTGGTTGGCTTGCATCAGTATAATTAGGTAACGAGTAACACTAACTACCCAACAGTGGTTAGCTATGTGGTTAAGTGTTATTAGATCGTTTACTTATTACCTCAAGAACACTGATAGATTAGTTGCACTGTGGACTAGTTAAAAGTTAAATTAGTCTTTACCTGTTTCTCATTTACTATCTCTTGTTAACTTTTTTTGGGGGGAACAACAACCTGATGAGGGGCGGTGGTAGGGAGGGAAGGGGTAGAGTAGAATTAGAATCTTTGTAGAAAAAAAAAGGAGAGCGGAGGGAGTGTTGCAAAAGATGCCGAGATAGAAGAGTCAGATTAGTTGATGAGACCGTTCAAAAAAGTGTTATAATTGAACGTTACAACACCTCCATATAGTGTGTGTGTGTGTGTGTGTGTGTGTGTGTGTGTGTGTGTGTGTGTGTGTGTGTGTGTGTGTGTGTGTGTGTGTGTGTGCTGCGAAACTCACGCGAATTAATGAACTTACAGGAAATGAAGGGTCGTGTGCATTTTAATACACTGCCGCCGGGGAATGTAGTGCACCACTTTTCAAAAAATATTGTATTAATTGACAAAAAATATCTGTATTGCAGCCACGGTAAGCGGACGCAGCTCTCGGTGGTCACATCCAGTGTTGTAATGAAAACAGTTATCGATCCATTTCAGAGTCAAGGGCGCGAGGCTGAACAAATTGAAAGACGGAAAGTAAAGGCGAATGTATGTATGTGAATGAATGTGTGTGTGTGTGTGTGTGTGTGTGTGTGTGTGTGTGTGTGTGTGTGTGTGTGTGTGTGTGTGTGTGTGTGTGTGTGTGTGTGTGTGTGTGTGTGTGTGTGTGTGTGTGTGTGTGTGTGTGTGTGTGTGTGTGTGTGTGTGTGTGTGTGTGTGTGTGTGTGTGTGTGTGTGTGTGTGTGTGTGTGTGTGTGTGTGTGTGTGTGTGTGTGTGTGTGTGTGTGTGTGTGTGTGTGTGTGTGTGTGTGTGTGTCCACCTCAAAGGCCTTACCATTTCCGCCTCAGAATTGATTACCTCGAAAGGGGACGTGGGGTGGAAGGGGGGGGAGGGTGTTACTTTCTTAGACGGTGGGTCGAGAAGGGTAAGAAAAGGAGGTATTGTCCTAAGGAGAAGTAAGGAGAAAGGGAAGGAGGAGGAGGAGGAGGAGGAGGAGGAGGCGAGGCAAGAGAAGGTTCAAGTGAGAGAAGAGTAGCTTGTCAATATTTATGGTTTATACTCCTATTAAAACAAGAGTATTTTTTTGTATTTTTTTTTTACTATTCTATATTAACTTTTACTTCTTGCTTCCTATTCTTACCCTTAATAATCTCTCTCCTCATGTCTCTCTTCACCGTCTCTTTTTTTCCCTCATGTCTCTCTCTCTATCTCTTTTCACTTTTTCTCTTCACTCTTTCCCCTTACCTTTTCCCTTCAAAATTTACTTTCCTCATTCTCTCTTCACCTTCTCTCCTCCTCACACCTTCCTCATGTCTCTCCACTATCTCTCTTCCTCATATCTTTCTTCACTCTTTCTCTTCACACAAGACAAAGAAAACCAACTACAATGAAAATGGATTCGAAACAAAAGTCAAAAAGCAAAACTAAGAAAAAAATAATTATCCCCTCTTTTCCTGCCCCTCTCTTTCCTCTCCTCCTCTCCTCCACCTCCCCTCACCCTATGATCCTAAGATACAAGCTTCAAGAGTACCTGTAGCGGCTGTACAAGAAGCTAATTAGAATCTTAAGCGTTCACACCGTAACACAAGGGATTCTCTCTCTCTTTCTTCCTCTCTCTCTCTCTCTCTCTCTCTCTCTCTCTCTCTCTCTCTCTCTCTCTCTCTCTCTCTCTCTCTCTCTCTCTCTCTCTCTCTCTCTCTCTCTCCATTATCCTAAGTTTGCAAGATAAGTTTGCTATTTTCCTCCTCCTCCTCCTCCTTCTTCTCCTCCTCCTCTTCCTCCTCTTCCTAGGTAATCGTGTGAGCAAAGCGTTCAAATAATTGCAAAACGAACGAAGAAGAGTGAGAAGAGAGAGAAGGCGAGGGTGTGAAGGAGTGGGAGGGAGGGAGGGAGGGAAGGAGGGAGAGATAAGGAGACGAAGAACGAGAGTGGAAAGGAGTGGATGGAAGAGGTGGAGAGAGAAGGTGGGTGGGGAGGGAGGGGGAGCTAGTCGAAGTGAGAGGAGGAGGACGAGGAGAGGAGAGGAGAGGAGAGGAGAGGGATGGAGGGAGGGAGGTAGAGAATGCGAGGCAGGAGCGTCTGACGTCCCAAGAGTGCCAACTAAGTGGGCTTCTTCACACTTAAACTATAGATTTTTACAGCTTAAAGAGGAAGCTGTCCATTGTTACAGCTGGTGGCGTTCCCTCCCTAGGCTCCTCCTACCCTCACCCTCCTCCCTCCTCCCTCCTCCCACCTTCCTCCCTCCCACGCCGTCGTCCTTCAATAAACAATCACATAATAAATAAAAGGAAATATATATACATGGTAGAATCCTCCTCCTCCTCCTCCTCCTCCTCCTCCTCCTCCTCCTCTTAACCTGAGTTCCAACGGATGATATTTTGTGTAATTGTTAAGTGTGTTCTTGAGACCTTCCTGACGAGGGTGTAGGATGACCTTGAGAAAGCGAAAGAGTAGTTCCTGAATATATGGGGTCTTTGTGGTCACTCCCCTCCCCCCTCTCTCTCTCTCTCTCTCTCTCTCTCTCTCTCTCTCTCTCTCTCTCTCTCTCTCTCTCTCTCTCTCTCTCTCTCTCTCTCTCTCTCTCTCTCTCTCTCGATGCGTCAGAATTACACATTTTTAATCTCCGTTTCAGCTCTTGATGTGTTCTGTTTTTTATGTGAAGAGTGAATCCGTGTCAGTAATGAAGCTTCGAACCCGAACAGTAATTAGAATCTTTGAAGAAATTAATTCGAGGCTTCACGGCATACCGCTGACGAAATTTAGAGAGAGAGAGAGAGAGAGAGAGAGAGAGAGAGAGAGAGAGAGAGAGAGAGAGAGAGAGAGAGAGAGAGAGAGAGAGAGAGAGAGAGAGAGAGAGAGAGAGAGAGAGAGAGAGAGAGAGAGAGAGAGAGAGAGAGAGAGAGAGAGAGAGAGATATCACAAGACGTTAATGTTTCCTCTCACCACAGTACCTAACTCCTCTACCTCTACCCCTCTTCCTCCCCTCGTTATCGCCCCTCACACACACACACACACACACACACACACACACACACACACACACAAGCAAACTCTCCCGCCACTCATTCATTCGCACTAACATTCCCACTTGCGCCACTACAAAGTATCAAAAGGAATGAGGAGTGTAATGAGAGACGCGCCTCATTTAAACCTCACTTTGACACTTCCTTCTTCATATAAAAACAAGAAGAAATCACTCTCCCGCGCTCTTTTCATCTTTCCCTGACGAGCTAAATTCATCCAAGGCACAACAAAGATAATGCTTATAATGAAACACACTCGTGGGACTCATTGTAACTACGTCGAGTCGCTAAGGTATACTCTTCCTCCCACTTCCACCCATTTCCACCTAAGGGCTTGCCGCCTCCACCCTCGGGACTGGATGAAACACGACCACTGCATAGTTCATTAACACCACCTTCCCCCGCCGGACCTGTTTTGAAACGCGATTTGTATTGGTCTTGTTAATTGTACTTCACACGTATTATTATGACTATTATTATGATAGGTCTGTCTCTGTCTGTCTATCTGTCTGTCTGTTTCTCTCTCTCTCTCTCTCTCTCTCTCTCTCTCTCTCTCTCTCTCTCTCTCTCTCTCTCTCTCTCTCTCTCTCTCTCTCTCTCTCTCTCTCTCTCTAGTGTTTGTATTTGCGTACTTATCGCATTTTCTCTCACACACACACACACACACACACACACACACACACACACACACACACACACACACACACACACACACACACACACACACACCTCTACTCAGGTATCGACACCCTCTCTCCGTCCCTCCTCATGTCGGTGCTCCACATATCAAAGTGGCAACGTGTGGTGATGAAAGTAGTTTTGGTGTCACTTGAGAGGTAAGCTAGGCACTCCTCCTTCGCCCCTCCACCCCCTCCCCGGTTCTCTTGCATCCCACTTTTCCTCTTCTATCTCCTCCTCTTTCCTACACCCCCTCCCTTCCTTCCCTCCTCTTTACCGCAGTCTCCTCAGAGCGTCGCCGTGCAAGCACTCTTCACTTCTTGCAAAACCACACTCCAAGAAATTAAGTAGATGTGGCAGTTTTAATTTTGCGTTAAGTAAATTTGCTGCTTCCTTGCTTTGCTTGTTCATATATAAACACACACACGCACACGCACACGCTCACACACACGCACACACACACACACACACACACACACACACACACACACACACACACACACACGATGATGAAAAGTAGTCAAAACTTAATCCAGAACTAGCTTACCCTAAATAAATAAAACCTGCCTAGATTTAGTATTATTCTATCATCTCGAAGAAAAAATATATCTTCTACGACTTAAACGAAAAAAAAAGAAGATTGATCGAAGGGAAGGAAAATAAATGAATATATAGAAATTACTAACGAAGGTGAAGTTATGTACTAAAAATACTAAGCTATACTCGTAAGACAACCGGCACCAAACTCGCTACCCAGAGCAGGTCACTAAAACATCGTAATTACCACTAACGAGAGAGAGAGAGAGAGAGAGAGAGAGAGAGAGAGAGAGAGAGAGAGAGAGAGAGAGAGAGAGAGAGAGAGAGAGAGAGAGAGACAGTATATATGTCTTGATTTTACATCTTAATCGCTTTCACACATCCTCCTCGTCCCGTCACTCCCTTCTCAGCACCTTCCTACATCCCATCACATCCTCACAACCTCGACACATCACGTAAATTAAGAAAAAACACCAACAACACTGCAACACACTCACTTCGGCGTCCTTGTCCTCGGTTCACTCAAACAAGAGAATATTCGGAGCATAACTCGTACCGCTCGAAACACTCACAGTTCCATTTAGACTCGTATCACTAGGGAGGAATGGGAAGGGAAGGAGAGAGAGTCCGGGTTGAAAATTAATGAGCATATATTTGTTACACATTAAAAACAAGAGCACTCAACACACCAACACACAGAACAGTATTTACAGCTGATTACTGTTGATTTCGATGTTCGCTCTCGCCTGCCCGAAGTCCCGCTGCCTCTACAATAATAATAATAATAATAATAATAATAATAATAAATAATAAATAATAATAATAACAGTGACACAGCATGTAAGTACAAAAAAATCATCACTAATCCTTGAAAAGTTTACCGTGGAGGAGGAAGTGACATCAAAACCTTGTTACTAATGACGTCAGTACACACATGACGCCACCTTCCGACAATTGGTAGAGAGGGAAGCTGTGACGTCACTTCCTCCTTACTGGCTGACAGGGTGACCCGCGGCGACTTTTCCTGATTAGTACTGAAGCAGAAACATCGTCATTCCTAGAAGAATCACGTTCCCTGCGGCCCTTCAAGCCTTCTCATAACACTTGGTCATCAGCCTGTGCCTTGCTACACGTCATCACCGCTTGGGCCAATCAGAGCCAACGAAGCCTCATGAATTGTTAAGCGTCGCTACAAAGCTTCAGAAAGAAAACTCGAACTAGTCAGTATAGTTTTACCAGATTCATGGTTGATTTAGATGATGAAATATATATGATTGCGTTTAGAGGCTTCTGATGGCACGGCAGATTGGCTGAAGGCTCGTGGCAAGGCTGGGAACTGTGGGAATCTAGTCTGGGGTTCACGAGGGTGGTAGAAAACGGGAGAGGGTCACTTAGAAAAAAAAATGATGTGGTTTTCCGCTGTGCAAGGGCTGCGAGGGAGGGTTGGGCGAGTCGGCTGAGATGGTGACAGCGTATAACAAATCAATGAAGTGAACTACCACGCGTAAAAATAATAATAATAATAATAATAATAATAATAATAATAATAATAATAATAATAATAATAATAACAATAATGTTAATAATGATAATGATAATGATAATACATGTGGTTTAGTTTCGTACGCGGTCTGTCCTTCCTCCTGGGTTGAGGGTCGTGTGTTGTGCTGTGTAGGTTAATGTGTGTGTGTGTGTGTGCGTGTGCGTGTGCGTGTGCGTGTGCGTGTGCGTGTGCGTGTGCGTGTGCGTGTGCGTGTGTGTGTGTGTGTGTGTGTGTGTGTGTGGTAGCGGGGTGGAGTGAGAGAGTAGACATCATGAGAAAGGTGTGGTGAGTTGAAGGAGGAGGAAGAGGTGGAGGATAAGTGTTAGAAAGGAGTGGGTGGGATGGTGAGCAGGAGTAGCTTTGGTTACTGAAGGAGTGGCTGAGAGGAAGGGTGGATGCGTGAAGGAGTGGAGTGGAGTGGAGTGGAGTGAGTGTGGAAGGTGGTGTGGAGTGTTGGTGGAGGCCTTAGGAGACCTCGGGCGGTGAGTCAGAACGAACCCATAACAAGAACTATGCAGGTGCAACATAATAAATAAAAACAACAAGATAATCATAGGCGTCGAGGGCCTTCCAGCAAACACTCAGAGTCGGTTGGTCAGTGGTGCGCCGCGACTCTCTTCTCGGCACTGATAGTCGAACACACACACGTACACACAAGGGAAAATAATAAGAAACTGTAAAGTGGTCTGAAGTGTCTCCATGAAATAGCTACTTAATTTCATCTTTACCTAAAAGCACCGACTGAGTGAGGATTATGACGCCTCGAGAGTGGGTAAGGAAGCTGGTTTGTCCACAGCAAAAAGTCACGTCTAACTTGACCCTTAACTAAACGGCTACCAACGTTGTGACGTAATGGTGACGTAAGCACGAGATCATTTATGTACATGTAGAGGAAGTTAATTGTTACTCTGGCACCATCACCTAGACCGATAATTCAACACTTGCGGCAAAGAGAAAATATTAATATTTGCTGAAACACAGAAGACATCGAGCGTCCCCTCGCCGCGGGAAGACGCAGGGGTTATCTATCACTTGCATTTCAGCTTCACTTTGGCTTCAACGCGTGAGAAGCGGGTCTCAATGTTTCCTTAGCATCTCCCTTACAGGAGCTGCTGGGCCGCCCAACACTTGAACAACACTCAAGGAACTAAATTATTATAAAGTGGAGCGTTTGTCTTCGCTGAACAAGTCGGTAAAACTGAGCTAATGATTCCAGCTTTGCGTGTGTGTCCGATGTGGGCCGCCCCGCCCCACCCCGTCCCACCTCGTCCTGTGACGGTGCTGGGGTCAGGGTTAGTCTTGTCATCGCGCGGGGCTTTTGGCGACCCGGTCACTCACTATCCGCCGGCAACTGTTGCTGCACGCCCTCTGCTGACGTCCTCGTACACAACGCAGCAGGGACGCTATCTTCACTTTCACCCGACACGGTGCACGAAGGGTGACAGGTGAGCACTGAGGAGCACAGATGCGCTCTACGCGGAGAGAACCTGCGAGGAGAGCACCTCAATGACGCGCTGAATTAAGATGATTGTCATTCATTAGCGAGGTTCAGCGCCATGTCTGAGGTTCACACTTGGTTTAATGAAGGTGTAGACGAGGGAGAAGGTCAAGGTGAGGATCAGGCTTCATCAGGTTCCTTCAAGAGGTACTCGCAGGCACCCACAAAGAAGTCTTATGGTCGAGGCCACTCTATCGTTGATTGTCTATGGAGACTGTGTCCTCCTGGGGATTGCAGCGTCAGCCAGCCACCCGCCGTCAGTGCCAGCTGGGTGGAGTAGAGAGTCTGGGAAGAAGACTTTCTTTGGTGGAGTGGTGGGGAAGGGT
Organism: Cancer borealis; assembly: GCA_036785275.1. Classification (NCBI taxonomy): domain Eukaryota; kingdom Metazoa; phylum Arthropoda; class Malacostraca; order Decapoda; family Cancridae; genus Cancer; species Cancer borealis. Next base: position 42,333 of record JAXIVD010001327.1, on the reverse strand, counting down.
GATGAAGAAAAGACTAATGCACCAGACTTAACTTATGCAGGAATGGACTCGAGGTTTCAAGAGCTGGTGTTGTGATGTGTGGTGAAGGGGCGGGGACGGGGAAGTGAGTGTGCATGGGAGATAAGGGTCATAACTCTGGTGGATCAAAGTGGCCGTTTTGAAGGTAGTAGTAGTGGTAGTGGTTCCAGTTGTGGCGGTGGTGGAGAGGGTGTGGGTGGTGGAGGTGGGGGAGACACTGCCATTGTGGATCAGAAGTGGCCACCCAGGTGATGGTGGTGGTGGTGGTGGTGGTGGAGGGGATCGGGGTGGTGCAGGGCCGTCAGGTTGTTGTTGATGGTCATCCTGGCGGCGTGTTCCTGGGCTTTCTGCCGCAGCGCCGCGATGCTACTAGAGCGGAGATCGTCTTGGATGGGACTCTGAACCGCCTGGGATGAAGGACCCCCGCCGTGCAAACTGCCGCCGCCAGCCTCGGATCGCGACCCTACAAAGGCGTTGCCCCCCACGTCCTGCAAATCCAAAACTAATTACCATGACGAAGTAAAGGATAGTGGTGGCAGCGAGGGCTCTGTGCCCACCCAGCCCCGCCCATCTGGATTTAGATATCAGGAGTTCAATAACAAGCTTCTGATAATTAGGTAAAATGATGACTTAGGCCCCACCCAGAAGGCTCCCTGCTCCCTCCGCTTACTTTGTCCATGAGGAAGTGTTTGGGATCCCGGAGGAAGGCTGCCTCAGGGTCTCCAGTGTGCTCCCCAGGATGGCCCTGCTGCTGTTGTTGCTGCTGTTGCTGTTGTTGTTCCTGTTGTTGTTGTTGCTGCTGCTGCTGCTGCTGTTGTTGCTGCTGCTGCTGCTGTTGCTGCTGGTTCTGCTCTTGCTGCTCTGTCTGCTGCTCTTCTGAGGAAGGCTGAAGCTGCGGAGGCAGCTGCGGCTTGTGTAGCAGAGGCTCCTCCCTCCCATCGCTGGCCTCCCCATCCACTCCATCCACCTCTGATTCCTGCAGCGTCTGCGCTGCCTCTATGCTCTTTCGATGCATCCCTGACCGGGACAGAAAGTTAGTAAAGGTCACACGGCTGCCTAACTCACAGCCGTTGGGAACAGTGACATTGTACACGACTCAATAAGACAACAAAGATGAAGGTACTATAAGGACATTCCTTCGGTGTTTATTTGTTACTCCCTGAATCCCCGTGATCATGAAGTCCCTTACCTAGGAGCCAGGGCGCCGGGCACTCCTCTCCGTTGTCCACAGACTTCATGATCGTGTCCGGCAGCGGCAGGGAGTGTCGCACCATGGCGCCGTACAGGCCGTACTCCGCCATGATGGTGCTCTTCCCCCACGTCTTCTCCGTCTTACGCCACTTCGCTCGTCGATTCTGGAACCACACCTGCAACATGACGGAGATTAGCCGACGACCTCAGACAAGGACATAAGAGTACTTTTATAGGTGGATGGTGACAGTTTAGCAAGGAAAGGATGACGATTATGAGGGTGAGAGGATGATGGTGAAGCAGCGACACTAAGACGGAGATGAGTAAAGTGACAAAAATATCAGCAAGGATCCCGTGATGGGGACGAGACGAACGGTGGCGGGGCGTGGTAATGGTGGTGATGACGGTAATGAGGATCTGGTGTCATCCCCGCCTTCCCTCCACCTCCTTTCCCCTCTCTCCTTCCCCTTTCCCCTTCCCCTCTCCCCCAGCCTGGCGTCAAGCGGGTCCTCTATGGGAAAGTGTATCAAGGGATTATAACACGAGGTCATTATCTTAACACTGGCTAATATGACACGTTCCCTCCCTCCGACCCCTGCTGGGAGGGAGGGAGTCACGGAGGGACGGAGGAAGGAAGGGAAGGAGGGATTAAAGGTGAAGTGAGAGAGAAACTAACAGTAACTATGATATAAGGAGTCTTGTGAATTAATGTTATTATGCTTTCTAAGTGTTTGTCTGTCTGTTTTGTGGGTTTTTTTTTATCTTCTCTTTATATTGTTCCTGTTTATCCCTTTTCCTCCTATTTTTTCTCCCTCTTCTTAATCTTTTCCTTTTCCTCGTCCCCTTGATTTCTGCTTTTTTTTTTCTTCTTCTTATTATTATTTTCTTCTTTCTCCTTCTCTTCGTCTTCATCGTCCACCTTCTGCACCGCCATCTCTTCCTTTATTATTTCTTGCTTCTTCTCCTCCTCTTCCTCCTCTTCCTCCTCCTCCTCCTCCTCCTTCTCCACTTTCTCTACCGGTAATGAGATAAGAGAGCGTCTGGATCCCTATAATAAGGTGTTGGATTTCAGGACATATAATAGCAAACTCAAAAGCGAGGATGTGGACCCGTAAAAAAAAAAGAAAATAAAGACAAACGACAAAAGAAAAAAAAAAAAAAAAAAAAAGAGGAAACGAAAAACCGATCTCTACTCCCTCCCAAATCAAAAAGAGAAAAAAAAAGAAACAGGGATAGAAAAAGAAGAAGAAAATAGATAAGACGAGAAACAAAAAAACACTCATCTTCAAGGGAACTTCCTCCACTTAACCACTTACAACTCCACCGAAATTAACCAAATCACCATCAGGATTAAACACACACTGCACGCCTGACGGAGGAGGAGATCAAATGATAACCCAAAGAGGTGATTATCAGATACCAGGGTCAAGTTACGGATTACATGGAGATGCTGGGGAGACAAGAAGGGTGAGAGGAGACAACAGTTTGGGGGTCGAGTGACGGCTGCACGAACGGAAGAAACACAAAGGGTAGCGACTTGTGGGTCACCTAAACACAGGGAGACTCACCCACCCGCCCACCACACCCTGATCGGCTCTCTGGGGGAACAAAGGACGCACGCCAGAGTGAGGGGAGGTGAGGGGAGGGAGAGAGGGTAAGGTACAGGCCCTCATCGTCGTTGTAACACGCGCAATATCCAATTAATGCGCGGGAGATCGAAGCTGTGAAGAAAAGAGAGGAATATATAATCCTTTCAAATGAGGATTTCTTTTCCCCTCCACTCCTCCCTCCTTTCCCTCCCTCCCTTCCTCTCTCCCTCCTGCCCGCCCTTTTCCCTCCTCTCCCTTACATTCCTGCCCGCGCCCGTCCTCCCAGTCACGGTATTTTAGTTACACACGAGAATAATGAGTCAGTGTTGAGTCAATCGAGAGAGAGAGAGAGAGAGAGAGAGAGAGAGAGAGAGAGAGAGAGAGAGAGAGAGAGAGAGAGAGAGAGAGAGAGAGAGAGAGAGAGAGAGAGAGAGAGAGAAGAGAATTACACAAACTTTTCTCTCTAATTATCTTCCAATCATATACAAAAGACTATTAAATCTCTCTCTCTCTCTCTCTCTCTCTCTCTCTCTCTCTCTCTCTCTCTCTCTCTCTCTCTCTCTCTCTCTCTCTCTCTCTCTCTCATACATATATATATACAAACACACACACACACACACACACACGCACACACACACACGTATATATAACTTTTTTGCCTATTATTATTACTTTTTTGTTCGCACGTTTCCAGTTTTCCAGAACGAGCACGCGCCAGAAGGGAAAGGAAGGGGCGGGAGGGTGGGTGGGAGAGGGGCGAGAGGGGAGGCGAGAGGGTGGGGGGGGGGACGAGAGGAGGAGAGAGAGGGGAGAGGGAAGAGGGGAGAGGCGATGCACCTTAATGGCATGGGGATATAAGGGTGATACTCCTCTCCCCTCTCTTCTCCCCACCAAACAAGCCTCGCCCCTCTGACTCCCCTCCGTAGGGCCTTCCCTCCCGCCCTTGCTGGCCATAATAAACGAGAGAGAGAGAGAGAGAGAGAGAGAGAGAGAGAGAGAGAGAGAGAGAGAGAGAGAGAGAGAGAGAGACTGCTCATCACGTCTCTCTCTCTCTCTCTCTCTCTCTCTCTCTCTCTCTCTCTCTCTCTCTCTCTCTCTCTCTCTCTCTCTCTCTCTCTCTCTCTGCAGTCACATCCCATTGCTCTCTTCTTACCTAGAACACATACGGCTTTAGGGAGTAAGTGTGTCGGACAATGCAGAGGTGTAAGGGTAGTGTAGGGAAGGTGTGTGAGGGAGTTGGAAGAATGTGTAGTGGTGTTTGATTGCGGGTAGGGGTGTAAGGAAGGTGTAAGTGTTGCTAAAGGTTGTATGGTGATGTTGTTGAGGTAGGATGTGTAATGTTCTCTGTTTGTCACATCATTATGACACTATAATTGATGTTATTCCCTTATTTATCATTAATATTTTACATACACAATCACTATCATCAACATTTAAATACTCTAACATCTTAATTTCTCTCCACCTATTTATCTTTCATCCTTATTCACTCTCTTTATCTGTTTTCCCTCACTTCATCTTCTCTTTCTCTCCCTCCTTCCCTCCGCTAAGCCTCTTCTCGCCCTCCTTCCCTAGCATCGCCTCCCCAGTATGCAAATGAGTCGTGTATAAAGTCAGGTGCTTTGTGCCACCTGACCCCCGTTTCCTTCTCATTAGTCTTGTATCTGTGTTATTGTTCCGTCGGCGAGGTGTTGGTAGACGAACATACACACACACACACGTATTATCCCTCCCTTCTCTCTCTCTCTCTCTCTCTCTCTCTCTCTCTCTCTCTCTCTCTCTCTCTCTCTCTCTCTCTCTCTCTCTCTGTTGCTCACTTTTTCCATGTCTCCCTTGCACAGTTTTATGTGTTTTTTTTAGTTTTCTATTCAATCTATCACTAATTTTCGCTTTTTGAGTTTCATTATTCTACTATTAATATTGTTTTTATTGTTATTATTATTATTATTATTATTATTATTATTATTATTATTATTATTATTATTATTATTATTATTATTATCGTCTTGCTGTCTCTATCTTTTATCTCCTAATTTTTTTCTTATTTTTTCATCTCTTTCCTCTTTTTCATCCTTCTCGTTTTCCTCTTATTCACATTTTTCGTTCTCCTTCACATCCTCCTCAACATTCTTCACTTTTTCTCTACCCTCCTTTCACTCTTGCCTTTGATCTCATCCTCTCACTACTCCTTTGCTTCTTTTCTCTCCTCCTCCTCCTCCTCCTCCTCCTCAATTTCCTCTTACTCTTATATTTCATCCTTCTCGTCTTGCTACTATTCTTCTTCTTTCACCTCCTCCTCTTTCACCTCCTCCTCCTCCTCCTCCTCCTCCTCCTCCTCCTCCTCCTCCTCCTCCACTTTGCCGGCTCAGGAGAGTGCCTGGAAACTGGCCTACAGGGAGGTAATTATGAAGTTAGCAGCTCAAGACGTGTTGTGTGTGTGTGTGTGTGTGTGTGTGTGTGGTGTGTGTGTGTGTGTGTGTGTGTGTGTGTGTGTGTGTGTGTGTATGTGTGTGTGTGTGTGTGTGTGTGTGTGTGTGTGTGTGTGTGTGTGTGTGTGTGAGAGAGAGAGAGAGAGAGAGAGAGAGAGAGAGAGAGAGATAGGAGAGAGAGAGAGAGAGAGAGAGAGAGAGAGAGAGAGAGAGAGAGAGAGAGAGAGAGAGAGAGAGAGAGAGAGAGTTACCTCCCTCCTCTCCTCTACTATCTCAGTTGGAGGCAAGACTAATTATCGAGTAAATGTAAGGTGAGCCTTCTGCCGCTTCCACCTTCGCCCCTCCTCCTCTCTCTGTCTCTCTCCTTTCTCTTCCTCTTCCCCCTCTCCTTTCCCTCCTCTCCTTCGTCCCTCAACCTCCTGCACGTCTATATAATCCTCCATTGGCTGCCACGCCACCTAGACGCCATATTTTGAACTTCCCTTCAGGTAACATCACCCACGCTAACCCTCACACCTTCCTCTCCCGCCACCCTTTACCTAACTTCACCTTTGCCTTCTTGATTTCACCTTTCGTGGGCGCCTTTACCTCCGGCAGCCACCCCAGCAGAGACTAGAATGGTGGTGAAGTAGTGTGGGTGTGGTGGTGATGGTGGTGATGGTGGTGATGGTGGTGATGGTGGTGATGGTGGTGATGGTAGTGACCGCGATCTCCATTCCCTGCCATCCTTTCTACCACACAACAGTTGGTGGTGGGGGTTCGCTCCCTCGTTGATGGAGAGGATAATCTGATTACAACCGAGGAGGATTTAATTCCATGTCAGCGATGCTCGTATAATGTCGACGTTGACGGACGAGGCCAAGCCAGGGCGAGTTGCCATTGCTTACGTGAATCTCGCGCCTGATGTAGTAGTAACACATCACACTGTTTTGTGCACCGTGTGTGGACCTCCTCCCTCTTCAGCTCCTGTCTCCTCCTTCCTCCGCTAGTTCTTACGTCTCACTAATTAAGTCTGACAGGAGAAGTGACTTAAAGGGAGAGAGAAAGAAGTGGGAAAAAATGGATAGAATTACGTCGGAAGGCAACAGTAGCGGGGAGCGCGAGTCAATTTGTACAGATTTGTCGCGTTTATTGCGCTCTGCTCACTGCTCAGCCCCAGTGCCCGGCTCCCTCTCGCCGCGGTATTAATTTCATCACTGCGCCAATAATGGGCAAATCATGGCATTACTGGGCCATCGCTTTACATATAACTCGTATGGGCCGCGGCGCCGACTGCTGTGGTGTGGGAGAGGGAGGGGCGCACGCGAGGATAAGTACATTAGATGAGAAGTGAGATGGATGGCGCTGGGGGAGGACAGCGTTGTGGTGTTGTGGGAAAACGGAGGTGGGAGAGGCGATCGAGGGGAAACGATGCTAAATGAATTACGAGTTCTGATAACATTCTGTGTGGAATAATATATGAGGTAAAGCAGTCCCATAACCCAAGCTGGCGTCCCGTGTGGCCTGCGGGAGTACACGAAAACAGTGCTAAAGATCATGCAGACAAAACGTAGCACTTTCAACTTGCTTGCAGTGAATATATTTTGTTATAATTATCTGTTTTTCTATTTATCTATTCAATTATTTATCGATCAATAAGTCAGTATATCTATAATTGTTACATTTGCTAATAATAAACTTTAAAAAATGAGGTTCC
>JAXIVD010001327.1:20000-35210 GCA_036785275.1 Cancer borealis | reverse complement strand
GGGAGGACAGGGGAGAAGAGATAATGAAGAAAGGGAGATGAGAAATGGGAAGCAAAGGTATTCATAAGTCTTAAGGTCGTTTTAGTAATAATAATAGTGATAATGAGTGTAATTAAGATAACAATAGTAATAGTCACACACATAAATACCTGGAAAATATAATATACCTGTTATTTTTTTACGTGAGATAATAATATTCATCAAGAGAAAGGAGAAGAAGGGAAAAACAAAAAGCTATCAAACTTTTTCTCTCACTTGACGAAGGAAGAGGAAGAGAAAGAAAAAAAATTAAGGAGAAACAACATTAACTACATTTTTCCAGATACCAAAAACAGACAAAAACTTCGACAAAAAAATAACAAAAAAACCATTCTACATAATCTTTACATTGATTGATAGAAATGAATTAATAAAAACCCAAACAATATATATAAATCTATACATTTAATCAGATATTCGTGGCAGCCATTTTTCTTCCATCCATCTTTCTATCATATCTTCATGACCTTATTTATTTTCCCAAGGTCCTATTTTTTCCCCACTTTCACTTCACCTTGATAAAACCACTTTCCTACTACCTGCTACAACCTTCTAACGCAATACTCCCATCGATTAACAAGTGTGAGCGTGATACTTGACTGACATATTCATCTTTACCTCCTTCCTTCCCTCTACCTTCCTCTCCCATCCCAAGCCACCCATCTATCCATCAATCTGTCCATCCACACGTTCCTCCATCACACATTTTCTTTCCCTTACTCAAGGTGCTATTGACTTTTTTCTATCCTGTCTATCCTTCCTTCCCCTGTGCGTCACCTGTGTTACGTGAGGCTTTTGTAATGTTGCAGAATGTTCCTCTGTGTGTCGTATCCAGAGAGTTATTAATATCATCATTATTTTGTCTATTGTTGTCATTATTGTTTTTATTATTCACTATTTTCATCTGTAATGGTCTCCCAGCCTCGGTTATCACGCCTATATATTACACTGTGGACTTGGTTCCTTCCTGAGGCTTACATACAACACACACACCCACACACACACACACACACACACACACACACACACACACACACACACACACACACACACACTTCCTATATCGCCACCCTACAAAGACGTACCATTATTGTGATTTCTCGACCCAATGACACTAACGACCATTCGCCTTTGGTCTTTTATTAGCACTTAGACGCTATAACGTATGTAATAAATAATGATATCCTCGACTTGGTGGAAGGAAGGAAGGAGGGAAGGAAGGAAGGAGGGAAGGGAAGGGAAGTAAGGAAGGAAGGAGGGAAGGGAAGGAAGGGAAAGGAAGGAATCAGTCAGCCTATCAGTATCCATTCCATCCTTAATCCTCAGCCTAATTCTGGGCCACAACACAAGACCGAATTCCTGGTCAGCACTTTGAAGGTCCGGTTGAAATCAATAGCCGTTTAAGATTTTCTTTCCATCCCTAGTTAATCTGCAACGCTCCCTTGATTACGTAACCGGCCGGATCAGCCCCTGAATATCGTATAGAGTTTAATCCTACAGCATTATAGCAAACCCTAAGAGCCGCCATCTGAAAACAGTTTATTCGGTGATTGGTTTATGCGTTCAGCTAGCATCTCCTCCCTCCCTTCCTCCCTCTCCCCTTGTCTCATCCCGTTTGTTGTATAAGTCATTTTGTATTGAAATTAGTGAATGGTGTTGCCGCTGCTCCTTCCGTACACATGTGCAGGTCATTTGATACTCAGGCGATAGGTACTGAAGACATTTCATACCAAGATATTTCCGCACCAGTCATTTTGTTTTATATTAGCTTATTTGATTTTTTTTTCTTTATTTATTTGTTTTAATAATGTTTTCTATGGTTTCTGAAATGATCATAAATGTTCTATGGTTGTTTTTAAATGTTTTTATAATATTTTGTTTCTTATTAAGGAAAATAAACTAAAAATGAGAAATTATTTTGACGCCACATTTTCATTTGGATTTGAAGTGTTGTTGTTGCTGCTGCTGCTGCTGCTGCTGCTGCTGCTGCTGCTGCTGCTGCTGCTGCTGCTGGCCTCCGTACACAACAACAACGACTCCAACATCTCATTATCTTTACACAACAATCCAGACTAGTAGAGGCCGTCACCTCTTCAACATCAAAGGCGTTTCTTAAGTAATGAAAAAGTATTCTAATTCTTTTTAAAAAAAAAAACATTCTCTCGCGCATATTGTACAAAAAACACAAGACAAACTATAAAATAAAATAAAAACTGTTATAACAACGTGTTCTGTAAAAAAAAAAAAAAAGTTACAGAAGAAAATTACTCGATGACTTTAGGAAATTCAAAAAAACTAATTTGTAAACTTATTTAACATAATGATGAGCGAGAGAAAAACAAAGAGAAAAACAAAAACATAGAAAGGGACAGAGACGACAAAGAAAGACAGACGGAACACCATCAGGCTATCATCCTCTTAAACTTAAGCAATAAAGGGTGTCTTTAGGGCTGTGGGGATACCGTGGCTTCAGGAGGACGCCTTCCCTTCATTAGTAAGCCTGAGGGAGGGAGGTGATGGCTCTCATACAGCTTACCATCAGATTCGCCTTCCAACACTTCTTTCCCCCATAATCTCCCATTTTCCTCACCATTCCCTCCCAGCTTCCTCAAATGGCCTCCTTTATCTCTTCCACTTCCCTGGCATCTCCTTTACTACTTCCACATCTCCCTATCCATCCATCCTCCTCTTCCTCTTCTTTTTCTTGCTTCTACCTCCACTGATGTCTCCTTATCAACACGTCAAATAATTTTAGATCTATAATTACGATGTTATAATTAGAAGCTTACAAAAAAAAGGAAGAGCACTGTACTGACTTTTCTTTCAGGGTAAAAAAAAATAGGAAGAAAGGAAGGAAGGAATGTGTGTTGATCTTAACGTGGTTTTGTACTTAATCAAGATACTTTGCGTTGCTAAAAGTTGCCATAACAGTGGAAGTTTATAATTAGGTTAAACTTTTTTTTTCTCATTATTTGGAAGAACTGTTATGAGAGAGAGAGAGAGAGAGAGAGAGAGAGAGAGAGAGAGAGAGAGAGAGAGAGAGAGAGAGAGAGAGAGAGAGAGAGAGAGAGAGAGAGAGAGAGAGAGAGAGAGAGAGAGAGAGAGAATGCTCAGCCTTTAATGCATATCATATATTCGTTTGACTTTTTCTTACTCTTTGTTTCAATTTCTGCCTTTGATCTTTGGCTCAGCTCAGTAAAAAAAAAAATTCCACCTCAGTAAACAAAACACGAGTCTGAAAATTGATTGCGTGAGCTTTTACGTTTCTGCAAATGCAACCCAAAAGAAGAACAAGAAGAACAAGAAGAACAAGAACAAGAAGAAAATTAACAATATTATCCTTTGTGCTTCCTTCTATTCATTAATTAATCTCTCTATTTCATCTATTATTCCACATATCCATCATTAATCTATGGTAGTTTCTCGCATTTCATTACCATTATTAACATTATCTTTATCATTATCATTATCCCTTTGTTCATTTCCTTCATGTCTTCTTCAATCACTTCCACCACCACCATCACTACCACCACCACCACCACCACCACCCTCAGACAGGTAGGATGGACAGGTAGCCCAATGAAGTAAATCAAGGTCTGAACGGACAAGGCAAGGGCACCGATTTCATTCCAACCTGACGAAGTGTATAACGAGCCACTCCTGACTGATCGAAAGGCCTCCACGTTTCCCTCGACAGTGAAATAGAAATGAAAGACGAGAACTACTACTCCCTGTGATGTGGTCTACTATATCAAGGAGGATATATAGGTGTCGTGAAGAGTTTATTTATTACGTAATTGGTTTTGGAAATTGATATGGACTGATGCGGAGGAGGAAGGAGGAAATGGAAGGTGGTGTGAGAATTGAATTTTTGTTTATATATTGAGAGTTGTAGAATAAATCATCGCGTCATAAAGAGAAAATATAATAATGTAGATATATGAGGAAATCTGACTATGATATGATGGGATTCAGTACCTTTAATTAAGGTGAATTCAGAAGGTTTTAAACAAACTCTAATTTCTTTTCAGTAAGTTGCAGTCCATTTCTGATTAGAGGATCTGGCGTTGCAGATTCCTATAAATTGTTCCACCGAAGCATCAGCAAAAAATAGTGAATTAAGAATCTCCTTCATTAGAACTTTTTAAGAATTGCTTGTAATTTACGACTCCTTTGGACAGGTCTCGTCGGAAGCACCTTATTCTTTCATATATCAACGTACTTCATTTGCATATCCTGTTCCGTGTATGTTTAAGATGGGGTGAGGAAGCGTGTACTTATAAATATATATACGAGGAGGAGGAGGAGGAGGAAGAGGAGGAGAAAGAGGAGGAGGAGGATGGAAAGGGACACTGACAACGACAAGGAAGAAGAAAGTGGACATTATTAACTTTGTATATGTATTGTCCTGTAACTTGTTTCCCCTCAGGATTTGCCATCTCTTGTGGCCTTCACTTGACGCCTTCAGAACGCATCACCTCAACTTCCTAAACTTCCAACACAACCTTACTTCCTTCAGCCTCGTGATACCTGGCTTAACTAAACTTCATGCATGGTTCCTGAAACAAACCTTAAGACAAGATTGAAAATAAAAACTTACAACAACAAAATTTGGATTAAAAAAAGTAACAGAAATGCCTAATTTACCCATATTTCTGTTTTTTTTTTATAAAGTAAATCTCTCGTTTTTCTTTGTGTTTTGGTGTGTTTGGAAGGGAAGAGGAAGATAGAATATTCAATAGAATACAAAAACACGACGATGGAACGGAAAAAAACTCAATTTCTCTGTTTTTTTCCTTCCTCATTTTCCTGTCTTCACGCCTGCCTTTTGAGACCCTGTGATCCTCCCTGACCAATTAATATGGGAGCGAGATGGCAAACTTTCCTTCCGTAGACCCTTGACCCGTAAACTCCATCAGAAAATTGTAAACTTCTATCCTTCCCTCATTCTCACTCTTGCCTCTCCTCTTTTACACTTTCCTATCGTCTCCCTCTTTTCGTTTCTCTTATTCTACCTCCACGATGATTTCTATTCTTTTCTATTTCTATCGACGACACATTTCGCTAATGCCTCTCAGTCCTTACCATCCTCTGCCTCCTCCTCACCCCCCTCATACTCTCCCTTTCTCCATTAGTGAGCGAGTCCTGTCTCTTGAGGGATTGTATTTTCCCTGCCCAGGAGCCACGACATTTCCTTTCGATGATAAGGTCATTTTTCACTCCCAACCAGGAAAGAAGATTTTTGTTTTATTACGTGGTATATATTGTCTCCTTTATTAACACGACGTAATAGCTATTAAGTCCTATAATTATCCTGTCAAGATGGTAATTGACGTGAGGAAAACATGAGGTTTTATACAAGATTCACGAAGGACCTCAATTATTTACACATAATGATACACTTTATTAAGGCCATGTCTCTCCCCCTCCTTCATCCCTCTCCCTTCTCCCTCTCTCTCTCCCTCTCTCTCTTATCCTCAGCATCATTTTCCCAGCACAGCGTCAAGGGGGGCGAGACGAGGCTCCACGCACGTGCTTCCTCTCTCTTGGCTCAGTCTTAAATAACTTTTTGTAACCTGAATCCTCAAGACCAAAACTTCCTAGGTCAGGCTCGAGTTCAGCGCCGCTTAAACCTAAATATATGAAGTCTGCGAGTAGTGGTGGGTCAGATTAGCATGTTAATGATGGAAGATACGAGTTTTGAAAGCAGGTTAAGAGCCTTGAACTTGAACCAAAACCTATGAGATGAAAGAAAAAAAGATTGAAAACTAGCTGAAAATGTAAAGGTAAGAGAAGTGAACGGTAACAAAATGATGATTGTAAAAGGTGTTCGAATGTAAGTTTGGTTCATCGTAACACAAAACCAGCATCAAAGAGCATAATAAACGTACATTAATATATAGAAAGTCACAAAAAATAACACATAAAAATCACCAAATTACAAGAATAACCATAAAACTAGACATTCAATCGAAAAGCCTTGAATCAGCTGTACATAAATAAACGAATAACATGATTTATCTGAACACATGAGGTTATTATGAAGAAGGCGGAAGCAGCCTCCTCCCTTACCTGTTAACGACCACCTCTCACCTGTCTGCACCAGGTGAGATTGAGGGGACGGGGGAGAGGGGGAAGAGAGGCTGTCTGTCCTATCAATTATCTTTATAAATATTCACATCCACTTTAGGGGAGAGGAAGGGTGGTGTTTTTTTTTTTTAATGATATAGAAACGTGACTGATAAAGAGAGATGTGTTGAGAGGAAACGTAATGAAAGAGGACAAAGAGAACAAAGAGGACATATATGTACACCTAAGTGGCACTCAAATAAAAAGAGGAAAGAAAAAGCCTAACGAATAAAAGAGGAGAAAAAATATATCTAGAACGCAGAATAGAACCTGAAAAAGGAAATAAAAAGGAAAAAATCATGAAGACTAGCCATAAGGAAAAGACAATGGCGATAGGGGATAAGAAAAGAAGGAAAAAGGGGGAAAATAGGGTATAGGATCAAGAGAAAGGTCAGGCCGCCAGAGCTGTCAAGACCTGTCCTCGCGGATGTCCCAGAGAGGACACCAATAACTCCCTCTAGTCTATTGTTTCGAAGCACCGAACCCAAACCGTGAAACCCGTCAGGCGATTTCGAACCAATGAGACGGAACGAACGAAAGAGAAAGAAAGAAAAAGAAAGAGAGAGAGAGAAAGAGAGAGAGAGAGAGAAAAAAAAAAGTTATCGCTGAGGCAGGGGCGCGACACATAAGTTGGGCGTCAACGTTTATGAGAGGGCCATAAAAGGGATGACAAAATTAAATGACTATAAGCGGACACGTGAGAGAGAAAGAGAAAGAGAGAGTGAGAGAGAGAGAGAGAAAAAAAAAATGAGAAAGAGAGAGAGGAAGCCATAAACTGCAATTGTCATTCATTTGTCGGTTCAATAGCACCTCCACGCCTTACTTTTTTTTCTCTATGACTCACTTCGTTATCCTCCTCCTCCTTGTCCTCATTCTCCTCTTCTTCCTCTTCATCTTCCTCCTCCTCCTCCTCCTCCTCCACAACACTGTTTTTTCCGCGCCACAATCCTGCTGGGTACTTACCACCATCTGTTTCAGTAGTCAGGCAGCGGCAAATATATGCACCAAAAACATAAAGCAGGGGAACATAACGTAGACTTTACAACCAGACACAACGACCTCACCACTCACCAACAACGACACCACAACCCACTACTACTACTACTACTACTATTACTACTACTACTGCTACTACTACTACTACTACTGCTTCTAACATCTCCTTCACCAGCATCACCATCATCGTTTCAAAGTCCCCGCCGCCGCCGCCATGCCATTCAGACTCCTTCTATAATATTTCCTATTGAGAAAGCTTCACTAAGACCACCAGGGAGCTTTGGGTTTAGTTATGTTTATTTGTTAAGTCCCTTGCCACGTGAGGAAACAAGGTGATTAATGTGTGCGTGCGTGCGTGCGTGTGTGTGTGTGTGTGTGTGTGTGTGTGTGTGTGTGTGTGTGTGTGTGTGTGTGTGTGTGTGTACTATTCCCTGAGGCTTCAACTATGTGGCTTGATCATTAATATCTTTTTCTTAATACATCTCCTCGGGCTTGTCCCCTCACCTCCTCCTCCCCCTCCCCTCACCCTCATGCCCTCACCTTCACCCCCTCCTCCCCCTCACCTTCACCCCCTCACCCCCATCCCCTCACCCCCCTCCCCTCGTCGCTCCAGATCAGAAGGACTGTACTATTATTTTTCCCCTTGATAATATATATTTCATTTTGGTTACAACATTTAGGCCTTTTATTCCGTCGAAGGGAAATCATTATTATGAGTAGCGAGCTTTTCTTTGTAGACTTAATGAATTTTTTTTTTTTACATGCATTTCATTGTACGTATATCTTTTTTTACCATTATTTTTTTGTATCTATATTTCTCTAGTTGGATCCGTTCATAATTATTGGGTTTTTTTTATATTTTACCTTTCTTTCTTTTCTATCAAGGTTCACAGCGTACTTGGGGGCATCAACTAAGACGTGAAGGGTACATGTAATCCTTCACTTTAATGAATAATATAACTTCTAGCTGCTTCCGTTGACCCAAACCTTAGTCATTTCCTAGACGTAACATTCACTTTTCCAAACATTTTCCTTCCTCTACCACACATTACCACATTACCACACCACCACGTTATATATTCCTTCCAATTACCAACTAAAAACACATCTACGTGAATATCCAATCCCAATTCTTATCCCTCAGTCATCCATTCCAATCACCTGTTTTCTGACTACTCTTAAAATTTTGTTGTTGAAGATAATCCCTTCTCCACTACTCCATTTAATTCATTCCTCCCTCCTTCTCTCCCTTCCTCTCTCCTCTCCCTTCCTCGTCTTCCTCCTCTTCACCTCAATACAGCTCAATCTCTTCACTACACAGTAAGAGGACTTTTAATCTGGATCGTCTGGCCTTGCCTTACCAGCTGCAAGGACGAACCAGCTGTGTGAAAGTTTTTTTCTTTCTTTCTTTTTTCTTATTTTGTCCCAAGCTAATGGTCGTATGCGAAAGTGCCGTGTGTGTGTGTGTGTGTGTGTGTGTGTGTGTGTGTGTGTGTGTGTGTGTGTGTGTGTGTGTTCATCCAATATCAGTATTACGTTAATGTACCAAATTTTTGTCACTAGCTACACATCCTTTACATATTTAAAAAAAAAACACTACTCACCACCACACACCAAGCACTCTTCCCACTTATTCATTTTCACCACCATGTATTTTCCCTCCACATAAGCCAGCATCAGGTGTTTCTCGCTAGATGGTGCTGATGTCCCTCACTAGCCGTTCCTTTAATCCTCCTGTATCCCCTCTGTAAATCCGTCTGGCCTGTCCACCGTCGTCTTCAATCTAGTAATCATGTTACGTACGATAGGGGCTTCGGACGACCAAAAGGGGAAATTTATACAATTGAATTCTCCTCCTGTGCCGGTGATACGATCCTCATAAACCTATAATAAATACAGGAGAGGGTTGCTTTTACCTTCATGTGGCTCACCGTCCATCTAAATTACGCTTCCCTTTGTTAACACCTCACCAGCAATCACTGCCTGTTCACTAATGTATTTTTGACCCAACAATTAAGTATATTTTTTTATCCAATTGGGTGTTTCAGAGAGAAATTCCGTGTTACTCTTCATTTCTTCTTTATTCTTCATTGCTTCGATCTCTTTTCTTGCATTTGTACACCTATCTTTTTGACTGAAGCTGTTAAGACATTTCAACATGTCAATACATACACTTTTCATATATTTCAAGACACCGATGAGGAGGCAGCATCCACTTTCATCTCCCCTACACAATCAATTCCACTAAACGATAAACACAATCATAACAGAACAATAACATCCCCTGGCACGTCCACCCTCTTCCCAGCCTCCCTCGCATGACTCCCAGGTAGTAATGTGAGACCCTAAGAGCTATGTATCTTCCCTTCTACCTCACGCAACGGTACCAGCTCTAATCAACACCTCCCACTAACAAGCGTGAATATTCAGCAGGGAATAGAAGGGGCTGCGCTGGGTGTGCTGGCTCATCTAGGATGCGCAAGGGTGTCTAGGGTACTTTAGAAGATGGGTAAATAGGAGGAGTAAATAAGGGTGTGAGGGAAGTATTGAGGGGAAGAGAGAAAGAGAACAGACCCTCGTTTCGGTGCAGAGAGATAGTGGTTGAGGTATTGAATGTAATTGCATGTTAAATTTTGAGCTGGAGAGAGGAAGGGAAGGAGGGAGAGAGGCAGAGTGCAGTCTCTATCCCCAAAAAGGTCACCAACACTGACTTGACCTCACACCTCCCTTTGATCTTAAGAGGCACTCAGCCCCGCAGTATAAACGAGGAAGCCACCACACACACACACACACACACACACACACACACACACACACGAAGGGACGTTACTCAAAAGGCTTCCCAACTTAAAGATTTATGACGCTTCCTTTTCATTAATGCTACGATTCCTGACCCGCTTATGAGAGAGAGAGAGAGAGAGAGAGAGAGAGAGAGAGAGAGAGAGAGAGAGAGAGAGAGAGAGAGAGAGAGAGAGAGAGAGAGAGAGAGAGAGAGAGAGAGGAAGAAAGAGAGAGAGGGAATGAAGGGAGGGAATAAAACACTAAAAACACACAAAGGTTTAAAAGTAAAGGATTAAAGAAAGGTTTAACGTGCTACCATTTTACATAAAACCTGATGTATTATTTACCCTTTTTTTTTTTTTTAGATATTTCAATAGATAGTTTACAATAAGTAGATAATGGACATTCTCCCGAAGGTTTACTTAATACCATACTTTTATGTTGCCTTAAAAAGTACATACTGCAACTTAATATTTAATTCCCTGTACCTTTAAAGACTGTGTGTGTGGAGTGAGCATCAGGAAAATGGAAGAAGGATAAGGTAGACAGTTAGGAAGTGATGTGAGGAGAGGATGAGAGGATGATGTGAGGAGAGGAAGGATGGAATACGTGTACTGAAATGTATATAAAAGGAACACATAGGAACACATAGGAGATGGAAGGCATGTGGAAGCTGGGAGTGGATGAAGAAAGATGGATGAAAGGTACAATATAATGTTGGTGGGTTTTTTTTTTTGTGTGTGTGGATGATAATATAAATAAACTCATAATACCGTGGAATTAAACATCCTAAGGCGTCTCTAGTGTTAATCTCACCAGTAGAATTATGTTTCCATTATAAAACACACACACACGCACACGCACACACACACACACACACACACACACACACACACACACACACACACACACACACACAGCAAAAAAAAAAAAAAACAGGTGTGCACGTATACATTTTTAATCACGATTTGAATCCTGGGGAAAAAATAAAATCTTTCCCCACATACACTCTCATTCCAGTTTTCAGCTTTTCTCAACCTTTTTTTTTTTTTCCTTTTTTCCCCTAAATTACACAACCACAACATGACACCAAGGGAAACTAACATGCAAGACATCACCTTTACACAGACAACAACAACAGTACCGAAGTGAAAACAGGAAAAAAGATAAAAATTCACTTCTTCTATTTGTTCTTTTTTCCCTTCCTCCGTTTCCTCCAATCTCTGGTTACCCTCACGCTTGTTTGGGTGTGAGGGGAAACTCCTAAAATACCAACCCTTTGTTTCTTTTTATTCAATACTTTACTTACAATTGTAGGTTAACGTAGATTACTTTTCCCTTATGTAATGCCATCCTGTCTAGTGGGTGGGTTGAAGAAGAAGAGGAAGAGGAGAACGATTTTAGAAGGATAATGAGTACATGGACAACGGTGAAGAGGAGGAGGAGAAGGAGGAGGAAGAGAAGGAAGATAATGACACCTATTGCCAACTCGCCATTAGTAGTATTACCAGAACCGCCGACTCATCCCCATCACCACCACGGTTCACACACGTACGCCTTCCACCACTTACTTTAATCCCACTACACGGGCTCAATCCCACCTCCCATTACAAAAAAAAAAAGCTTTTCCATTTTTTTTTCTTTCAATTTTCCTTTTTTCCTTTCTCCACACCCAACGTTGCGTCCTTGACCGTGGCCTCGACCTCCCTTACGCCTTACGGAAGGTCATTTGCACAGCCACGTAAAAGCCACCGTCGTGAGGGAGGAGAAAAAAAGTGGAAAAAAAGAACATGGGGTGGAAGAATTTCCTTGGAATAGGAAATAGAAGGAAAATATTGCTACAAGTTTGAACGAAAATGTTTATATAGAATTTTTGCGTTTAAGGAATGATTTTATACTGA
The DNA here is from genome assembly GCA_036785275.1 of Cancer borealis. Classification (NCBI taxonomy): domain Eukaryota; kingdom Metazoa; phylum Arthropoda; class Malacostraca; order Decapoda; family Cancridae; genus Cancer; species Cancer borealis. The sequence goes on along the minus strand of JAXIVD010001327.1, from coordinate 23,364 downwards.
CTGAAAGTAGAATTTTAAAACTAGTAGTAGTAGTAGTAGTAGTAGTAGTAGTAGTAGTAGTAGTAGTAGTAGTAGTAGTAGTAGTAGTAGTAGTAATAGTAGTAGTAATTATAGCTACCACCACCACAACCACTATTACTACTACAACTACTACTAAAAAAAAAAAAAAACCATAACAACAACGCTTCCGTACCATAACAAACAAACAAATAAACAAACAAACAAATAAATAAACAAACAAACCAATAAACAACCAAAACAAATAAACACACACCCCCAACACATCCACATTACCACCAAAACCAAAATAAAAACCATCACGAAAAAAAATATATATATAAAATAAAAAAATAATCTCGTGGACTCACCGCAGTCAGCCGCACGTCAAGGAAGGGATGAAGGGATGAAGGGCGGGAGGTAAGGGAGTAAGGGAGTAAGGGAGTAAGGGAGTAGTGGAGTAACAATACCAAAGAGGCACGATACTGAGCCACTTAAGGAGACTAAAGAATGCCTAGGAAGCTTAGTCTCACCGGGGTTTCGTATTCCTCGTTCGACTTTTTGTATTGGATTGACTCTTCCTTAACATTGCCTCATCCGACTTGGGGGGAGGGGGAGTGGAGGCGAGGAGGAGTGGAGGGGGAGGAGTGGAGGGAAAGAGGAGTAGGTAAATAATGGAGAGGTGGGTTAAGATGAGAGTGTGGGTGGAGGGTACGATGAGAGAATAGAAATGGAGGAAAGAGGAGGAAGACAATGGTGAAGAGAAAACGAAGGTGAATGGAATGAGAGAGAGAGAGAGAGAGAGAGAGAGAGAGAGAGAGAGAGAGAGAGAGAGAGAGAGAGAGAGAGAGAGAGAGAGAGAGAGAGAGAGAGAGAGAGAGAGAGAGAGAGAGAGAGAGAGAGAGAAAGGGAAACAGTAGCAGGCAGTGAATGAAAAATATAGTGACCAAGAATAAAATAATTAGAGAAAGAACACTAAACAAGAGGATAACGAAGAAAATGGGAAGGAACTGAAAGGAAGGTCCTGCTGGAGGGGTGACTCTAGTAAAAGTAATCAACTATAACCATAACGCCTCAAGATAAAAATGGACACTAATAACATTAATAGCTTCAATGACCCCCGAATCCATTGACCTGACTCACTCTTTGTACTCCTTCCCTTCCCTTGTATCCTGACCCCCTTTCCTACCCCATTCCTGTCTTCCCTCATCCTCCCTTTCCGTCCCCTGCCTATTCTCAATTCTCTCTTGTGTTTCCTCGCCTTTCACCTCACGACCCATAGCCACGTCCCTTCTATTCCCTATCCTCAGTGCCTCCGACCTTCAACTCCCTATCCTAATTCTCTTGCCACTACTGCCTCCGCCCTCTCTTCTCCCTGCCTTTCTATCTGCCTCAGGACACCCGCGTAGAGGAAACACAAACACACACGACCCCTCACTCTGTAGCCGACACTAGTGTATTGAATTCCCTGTAGTGTCTGGAAGCTATGGTGTTGTATATTTTCTACATGATAACCTGCTTCTACTTCCCTACCTCCCTCCTTACTTCCCTGCCTTCCTTCCTACGAGTATCTTTCACATAGGGTATCTGGAGGCTGGTCGTGTACGAGTCTTGTGTATGATGTGAAAGTGGGGGTGTGTGTGTGTGTGTGTGTGTGTGTGTGTGTAAGTGAAGGTGTGTAGTAAAGGTTTGGTGTTAGTGCTGCGAGTGTGTGTAGAAGGATATACATGTATAGTAAAAGTTGACGAGACCTTGTACCAAAAGTTGTTTGTTGCAGAAGGAGAGTCAGGAAATCTGCATGTTCAGGGTACTTTTAAAATTTATACGCATTTTATCGAATTTCTATTATGTTTTGCGTGTTGGTAAAATCATTGTTACCAATACAAAAACAGGATGAAAATGTACACGCTATGACTTCAATAAACAAACACTAACTTCATTTTTATACAATATTTTTCTCTCTTTGAAATGGGAGTCAGTAGGGCAAAAAAATATATATATATAATGATCAACACCACATACATTTATATAAAACGACATCAATACTTATCACGTAGTTCACAATATTTACTTTTCATCCAAGTTATTAGTTACCACACTCGAGAGGAATAAAAATAGTCTGTATCTGATCCAGAGTTCCATCCTGCACTCTTTCCTTTCTCACGAGGATATAGACGCATCGATAAAATGACAAGACATAACAACAGAGTATCAATATTGACTCCAACGTTGGCTGGTAGAATGGTAATATTTATTCAGGTGGACGGACGCGTGTACAGAAGTGGTGGAAACAAGACTTTTAGATTTCTCTTGAGAACGAATGTAAATTTACGACAAAAAACAAATTGACTTGGCCTAAGTTTGTAGAGGAAGGAAAATTGTATTGTTGATTTTGCTAACCAATTACTAATGAACTAGACTATTTGTCCTCAATTTTGGACTGAGAGGGCGGGCATGAGTTTCCCTTTGAACAGTGAGCCAACTCCTGATGCCTGAGTAGACTTGACGCGCCATCCCTTTGTCAATAAACTTCAAGCGTCCTCAATGCCAATCAGTAGCGGCTTCCAGCAACTCCCTCTCATCCCCTGGAAGGCTACAAGGGAGTTATGCGACATAAGATTACCTTCCTCTCAACATCCCAGCTTATGGTAACCTGCTATCACGAGCTACACAAAGGGTAACATGCCATATAGAGCCACAGAGACAGAAGGAAATGTACCACTAAGAACAGCCACCTTAAAGGATAGAAGTGGATACTCCCCTTTAAGTGTGTTTCTACTCCCTTTGTGCTTGGAAAACGCAAAGGACAACACGAAGCCTCTGACCTTCAAAGTGCCACTAAACACATACTATTTTCTTGCAATAATAACAAACCTCCAAGTCATTAAGTGTAGTCAAGGAGGAGTAAGAGTGTCTGGGAGAGCATAAAGCCTTAGGTAAAGTTATACAAGCATGTCGTACTCTCTCCACGTCTGTCCTCAAGTTACGACCCAACATGTTAAGAAAAAACCCAAAGTCATTACCCAAGACCACTTTCCTATAACATTCAAGCCAAATAGCAAAAAAAATACAACGAATAATATAAAAATAATACATCTGCAGCTAAGACCAAAATAAAAGATACATTTCAAAATATATTAATAAAATTAAAAATTCAGGTTGGATAGGGTGAAAAAAAAATACTTTAGACGAAAGGAACCTTCTATGCAAATGTCAGAATTAATTTATACCCAACAAAAATTCTTTAGTGAATTCTTAACGTACTAGACTCTCCATCCTTCTGGGGTGAAAAGATGGAGGAGAAGGATATTGATGGTGCTAAAAAGGAATCGGGCGAGAGGAAGGAGCGTGTTGAAAGAGAATAGAG
>JAXIVD010001327.1:10000-15000 GCA_036785275.1 Cancer borealis | reverse complement strand
AATGAGGTCGTAAGGCAAAGAGAAGGGTCTACGAGAGAGCTTTATAGTTAAGCTTTGAGACACATTATCATCCCATCTCTCGTCTCGTCTTGTCTCGTCTCCTTTAAGCGTGAAGCGGTATTCGTGGACTACTTTCAGAGCTCAATAATTATGTAAATGTCAATATATACATACCATCAGATCAAATCCGTAGATAAAATAGACATTGCCGTGTTCTCTATCTCCATATGGAAGGATTTTTTACTTTTTTCTTTTCCCCTTTGCTCTTTTTCTCTTCTTTCTACTTCACACTTTTTTTTGGGGGGGAGGTGAGAGGACGGGAGGGAGAGGAAGGGGAGATCATAACGAATTCCCTCAGCTCAAAGGTAGCCTTCCTCTCCTCTACTCCTCTTGATATTCCTCTCCTTCGTCTGATCTTTCGCTCCTCATTTCCATCGCTCTTAAAAACGGGTTCGAAGCCACGAGAGAGAGAGAGAGAGAGAGAGAGAGAGAGAGAGAGAGAGAGAGAGAGAGAGAGAGAGAGAGAGAGAGAGAGAGAGAGAGAGAGAGAGAGAGAGAGAGAGAGAGAGAATATCCAGTCGCTAAGGATTCCACTCGTCCACGGTCTCCTACACCTCTTATCAAAGGCTACAGCCAACCACACATGTTTACTTAATCGCCTTCACTGATTGCTTCTGTATCCTTGGAATACCAAACACCTTAGTGTCTCCCCCTCGAGGCAGGACGCACCCAAGTACATACTTAAAACAGGGTAAAAATTGCTAGATGGCTATATTTTTTCCTAAGAGAGAAATGTATAATCAACTTCTTCCTCTCTTTTTCCTTTTTTTTCCGTCTATCTTTCCCTCTCTCACCGTATGTTTTTTTTTTTTCCTTGCAGACGCCGGTGTGTGAGACAGAGGAACACGCCCTCCCTCAGTCTCCGCCCATGACTTACTCCATCTTCCATCAGGCCTGTGTCGATTCATTCCAGCACGTCAACATTTCGACTCATGGTAAGTTAGCACCACCAACACCACCAACACCAACACCAACACCAACACCAACACCAACACCAACACCAACACCAACAACACCATCAACACCAACACCATCAACCTTCTCCTTCTATTTCTCCTCCTCCTCCTCTTCTTCTCGTTAACCCTCTTACCTCACTCGGTGCTACTCTTCCTCTCTCCCGTCTACTCTTTTAATTCATTTGAGAGTTAAATTTCCATCTTCTCTCCCAATTTTCTTCCTCTCTTCCTCTCCCTCTTCAGCATTATTAGTTTATATGAGTCTCTCCTTCACGAGGCTTTTTTTTTTTCAAACCTTTTCTTGGGTATTTTAATTTTGGAAAGACGTCACTAACGATGAAGAACTATACTGTCTCTTGCTCTCTATTTTTTTTTATTTCTCTCTTTTTTTTGAGGAATTTAAGATACTGTTTCCTTCTTCTTACTGAAAACACCAATTAATCTAAGCATTTCATCTCACACAAGAGGTAAGAAAATGTCAGGCAATTTAATCTTTAGCTGGTAAAAGCCTACTTCCGCCTACAGCCTCCATCTTCCTCATCTATCTATCCCTCCTCCTAGACTTAATTCTCCTTCACTCCTATTCCTTTTCTTATTCTTCCAAGAACTCTTTCCTCTCCGCCATTCTACTCTCTTCACATCCCATAACCTTTTATACACTTTTCAACCCTCCATCTACCTCGCCTTCCCTGTCAACTTTAAATGCTACGTCACATTATCGAGATTAAATAGAAGTAGCGTTTGTGTAATTATAAATGTTAGGTAAGGATTATAATGGTGCTCTCTCTCTCTCTCTCTCTCTCTCTCTCTCTCTCTCTCTCTCTCTCTCTCTCTCTCTCTCTCTCTCTCTCTCTCTAGCTTCACCTTTATCATAATTACATTAAAAAATATCGTATTTTTCTTCAATTGGCTTAAAACTGATACAAAAAGACTTCTAAAACATGATCATAATGAGCAATAAGCAAAGAAGAGGAATAGAAAGCAGGAAGAAGACAATCAGGAGGAGGAGGAGGAGGAGGAGGAGGAGGAGGAGGAGGAGGAGGAGGAGGAGGAGGAGGAGGAGGAGGAGGAGGAGGGAAAGCTTAATTTAAAAAGTCTATGTCTTCCAGTGAAAGAAAAGTCACTGAACCTTTGACCAAACAAAAATAAAACGCAAGACAACTTTCTCGGAGCCCAGAACCACAAAAACTAAACACAAACACACACACACACACACACACACACACACACACACACACACACACACACACACACACACACACACACACACACACACACACGTAATCTCACCTGTTGTCTGTCTGTCTGTCTGGCATTTCAATCTCCTTGACCTCACTTCCTTACCTGAAAAACAGAACAAAACAAGTTAATTAAAGCTTATGTGATACAACCTCGAGATTATTTTCTTTAGGAGAGACTTATATAAAGGGATGCTGGGAAAAAACAATCAATCTTTGAAAGCTTACAACAGTGTTTCTCTTTGATGGAAATTGCTATTACAAGAAGAGTATTTAGTTGTTGTTGTGTTTTTTTGTTAAACCCATAGCGCTGGTAGGCTTCAGGGAGATCTTGGATGGTTGGCCTCCGCCCGTTAGTAGCGCGGGTCAGATTTTTAAGTGACGCCTTGTTTCTTCTTAGGCTCATGCTGCCAGCGGAAGCTCCTCGCGCATATAACGTTACAGTCCCGGCGAGGATGGTGTTATGGCAGCATGTGGGTGATCTTAGGCCACTCGGCGATATTAACGTAGAAAAGTGGCCAGCCCGTGCCGAGGCTCGAACGCGGGACCCTGAGCTGCTATGCCCGACCGCTAGCCACTGTTTTGTCTCCCATTCCCTCTGTCACGTAACTGTTCCCGCGTTACTCCCAGGGTCTGAGCTTAAAGAGGGAATAATTTATGCGAATATTTTAACATTTTGCGAGACCAACTTATACAAAAGGGTATTGGGAGGGGCCGGCGCAATGAGTCCTTTGATGCATGAAGAGGTAATCAAAATAACAAATGTTGCATCAAATTTACAGCACTGCCAGATGAGAGAGAGAGAGAGAGAGAGAGAGAGAGAGAGAGAGAGAGAGAGAGAGAGAGAGAGAGAGAGAGAGAGAGAGAGAGAGAGAGAGAAACAAATACACACACACATATATACAGTTTACCCACGTCAAAAACACAGCGGTTGGTCACTATACACGAAAAAGAGCGCGAAGGGAAAAAATATCCCAGTAAACCACGTAAGGGAAAACAAAAATTTTCCTCTCACACGTGTAGGAAAGATGGAAACATGAACAGGAAAGTATCATCCTTAATTTTTTTCCCTTGGAGTATCGTATTTTTTTTAGGGAGAGTGATTGTACGGGGTGAGGTGATGAGAGAAAGTGAGAGAGAAAGAGAGATAAGTGTTACCGCTTCCATACAGCAGCTCTTCCCTCACCTCACTTCATCTCGTCTATTCTCTACACACGCCCTTACTAGCCTTACCTATCTCGTTTTACAAGGGTAGAGTGAGGGAGGCTTTGTTCGCTACTCCCACACCCACGCTTTTTCCCCTTTTTTTCAAGACTAGGTAGAGTGTGTGTAACGGTGTGTGAATGTGTGTGAATCTGTGTGTAGGCGTGGGTGGGTGTAGTATGTGTGTGTGTAGCTGTAACATCTTTTTTCCTTTTTTTTTAAACGAGTAGACCAAACTGATAGGTACCTTTTGCTACTCGGTTGTAAGAACTGTATAGATTCATTTCCACATGTTAGATATAGATTTCGTATAAATATACATATTCATGACTCAGTATATAGAGAAAAAAAAGTACACTAATAAGTACAAGCAGTCAGGTGTTTTTTAGAAGAGATAGTTGGTGCAAAAACACACTACATTGAACCTTGAATAAGAGTGAATCGATGAGCTGGAAAATGAAACTACCACACGTGCGGGAGGAAAAACTTTGTACCTGGCGGAGTCTGGACAACAGGTGAAGGAGGCGATGAAGGAGAAACTCAAGTACCAGACACGAAAACAGAAAGAGGAGGAGGAAAAGAGGAGGAGGAAGAGGAGGAAAAAGAGGAGGAATGCAGACAGCCACCCTTACCACTGTTCACTAAATCACGACACTCGACTAAGTATTCTCCCCTCCCCACGGTAAAGAGGATCCCACTCCGCATTTCTCCCGCACTTGCATACCGGCAGGATTTACAGAATGCATAATGCAGCTCCTCTCAGGCAGCGAGACGGAACCGGACGGAAGGTGGACACATCGCCTCTTTCTGGAAGGTTGTGTGGGAGGAGTGGAGGCTCTCAGCTCCTCCTCCTTCTGCGAGCTTTTGTGTTGGCGAGCCTGGAGTGGCAAGGAGGCGGGAGGAGGAGTAGGAGGAGGAGGAAGAGAGGAAGGAAAGGTTGAAAGAGCATATTCGGAATTAAAACTTATTTTCTTTTAGTATATATTTTTCTTCTTATGAAAATAAATATACAACAAAAACATAGTAATTATCTTACTTCTTTATCTCATTAGTTAATTTATTTTATTTTTATTCTCTTCCTTAGTTAGTCTCTTGACAAAATATTTTCAAACACAGGAATTCCATTTTCCTCTCGTTCGTCATCACACAAACACTGACCCAATAAATGAACTTTTTTTTTTTGCCTCAATAGAAGTTGTCGAAACATGTCCGTGAAACGAAGCCGGAGGGTTGCCTGCTGACGTTAGAGTACGATGCAGGGAGACGATGGTGCGTGGAGGCAGGTGGAGGCAGGTGGAGGCAGGTGCAGGGAGGGAGGGAAGGAGGGAGGGGAGGTAGGACAGATAGGAAAGCTGAGCACTGAGTTGGGGCTGCGTCATGGGAGGGGAGTAGAGGTATTCGGTGGGGAGTGTCAAGGAGTGGTGGGATTGCTTGTCAGTGGCTGGGATGTGAAAAATGGGCGCCAGTGTCGTGTTATCAAGGATCCTCTTCCCTTACTACAGGTATTCAACGAAGATACCTGGATCTCCTTCACTACCTGTCC
>JAXIVD010001327.1:0-5000 GCA_036785275.1 Cancer borealis | reverse complement strand
CCACAAGAGCAAGGTAACTTCTAGGTGACATAGGCGGTCATGTAGTCAGCTTCCATATCCATTTATTACATTACAGCCTCAGAGTGATACCTGTCACTCTTCACTAATGATTCTCACGACAGGTAAGGAATTGTTGTCCACCTCAGAGACAGATATACATGAGGTTAACGTATAATTTCCTGTATATATCAGGTGTCGCTGTTCTTAATACATGCATTGAACGTATGATTAACGTAGGTTGGAATTATACGTAAGATGATTAGGTAGATAAGCTTCCTGTCTCCTTCATATTTATATAAGGGAAATTTTGGATTACTTTCCTTCCTTTTATTTATGTTCAAAACTATTTCAGAATATGGATATTGAGACATCTTCATATATCAATATTTTTTTAACGGATTTCATTCCAAACGCCTTTTAAGAACATTCTCGTAAGTCTTTTTCGACAGTTCTATTAAGTGGCCCGTCACGTAGAGATGAAATATTAAAGGTGTTCAGCAATATGCAAAAAGAAGAAAGAGAAAGAGAAAGAGAGAGAGGGAGAAAGAAAGAAATATATAAGCGCTTGTTTCGTATAGCAAATCGCAATATATCTTTATGTTAATTCATGCAATTTCCTGCCACACGTTCCAGCTGAATAATACGTAGTAAAAACAAGGATCACAAGAACACATGCACACACACACACACACACACACACACACACACACACACACACACACACACACACACACACACACACACACACACACACACACACACACATAATATATTCCAAGACATGCACGTAATCCCAAAAGTGTCACTGCTACACTAGGACACAACACTGCACGCACCAGACACTTGAAAGAAGGAAGACCAAACTGTTGCTTCCAATCTGCCTTCCACTTCAGACCCACAAATGGTGTACTATGAATATCTACAAACTTTTACAATCACGAGCAAGCAGTAAAATACACCAATACAATAAACTGTTTTTTCTTTTTCTATTCTGTGATTCCTTGTAGTATATATAAAAAATATTAATGTTCATAGATTTTATATATATTCAAATGTTCTGAGAATGATTCGATTCAGAAATTAATTGACATTATGGGAATTAGTTCTTGGAAAATGGATATTCATCATCAAATGTTACCAGATAAAGTTGGTAAAAAAATTAGGTAGAAGTGCAAAGCTTTATAATGTAGCAACTTGAAGAGCTTTTATTAGCGAACTATTTGAAACTAACTATTTTTTTCTATTTTCTATCATTATTATTATCATTACTACTACTTCTACAACCACCACTACCACTACCACTACTACTTCTACTACTACTGCTACTACTATTACTACCAATTCTACTACAACTACCACTACCACTACTACTACTACAACTACCACAAGACACCCGCTGAGAAGTAATCACCCCAGGCCAGTATTAACTCAGGTACAAACAGGTCGGGCACTTCATTAGTCACAGATTAACTTGACGCAAGGAATCACGAGGGAGAGAGAGCCTTGAGGGGACACTCAGAAACAATACAAGTACAATTAGAGTCAAGAGAACGCGTCAACTTTCTAAAGATCAACAGCTGGTTTCATTTACCTTCTTGATGCGTGTTCTAACGAGTTAACGAGTGGACGAGGAAATGAAAACGCTTATCTTACTCTGGTAAAGAGAAAAAGAAAAGGAAAAGGAAGGAAATTGTAGCTAGGTGAAAAAATATAATAAAAGATATAAAGAAATGTGAGATATTTCAGTATTGTTGTTGTTGTTGTTGTTGTTGTTGTTGTTGTTGTTGTTGTCAGTTTCCTGTTGCCATCGCCAATAACCTCATTATTCCCCTTTATTCCCCTTTTCCCCTTTGTCCCCTTGTCCCCTCCCTTCACGCATCCCTTTACTTGGTTTCCCTTCTATTCTCTCTAACCTGTCCTTGTCCTCTTTTTTCCCCCTTCCTTTTTTCCATTTCACTTCCTTTTCGCTTTCACTACATGTTCCCTTCACCTCCATTCATCCCTGTTTTTTTTTTTTTTCTTCCTTCTCATTTCCTCCTTGGCCTATTTTTTCTCTTCCACTCATCTTATTCCACCTCTCCCTCTCTATAATTTATTTTCCTCCTGTTTATAAATGATGTCTGTCCTCCTCTCTTATATTGTCTCTCTCACTCTATATTTCCTTCTCCTCCTCCTCCTCCTCCTCTTCTACAAGGTTTATTCAATTTCTCTTCCCTAAAAAACAGTCACGCTGGTGCTTGCTCTCTTTCTTTCTCCCTTTGTGACCACCGCACACTTAGGAACACTTGAAGGGATCACTTTTCTGCCAGCAATGTTGAAGTGGCGACCCTTTACCCTTTTTTTTCTTAACCTTCTTGGGGCACAGTGTAAATATTTTGGATAACACTTAATATATTCATGAAGCTGTGTGTTAATTAGTGTTTTCTCTCTCTCTCTCTCTCTCTCTCTCTCTCTCTCTCTCTCTCTCTCTCTCTCTCTCTCTCTCTCTCTCTCTCTCTCTCTCTCTCTCCCTCTCTCTTTGTTATTAAGCGGATTCCTATGCTCTCAGTCGCTTTGGCCTTTCCCTCAAGAAGCCTCAGACAGCTCCACCTTTGGCGTCACCTCGAGGAGACTACTCATGCATACATAATCCTGTTACCTCCTCGCACTCTTATTCCACCTCACTGCCTCCGCACTGGCCCCTTTATGTTGAACTGAGTCTTCCACCCGAGGCCATCCCACCCCACCTCCTTGTCGCAGTATGGTTAGATTTGTTGCAGGAGAAGTACTAGCTAGAGGTTTCTAAGACGGAGGATCGAGGCAGCTTTGATCTCTCTTTCAGTGTGATGAATGCGTAACTGTGGTGCTTGTCTGTGGTAAACGAGCGGCACTTACAAAGGAAATTTAATATGACTGCGAAGAGGAAAACAATAGTAAAGAACACGTGATTGCAATGAATGAATTAGGCTTTTGCGACAAGAGAATAAAAGCAGTGCAATATGAAGAGCTGGAGAATGGGTTTTAAATATATTTGTTACCAATTTATATAAAGAAAAGCATTGAATTTAATCCGAAAACCATTGTTACTGGCACAAAGGAGATAGAAAACTGTACTAGACCATTTATAATCAGAGTAAAATTACTATAATATATCACTTAAAACTACCATTCTCAAACACGCTTCCAACCAAGGTATATCTCGGAGGTTAGAGTGAGATAAATTAAACATAAAGGACCTCCAGCAGTGAGGGAGGAAATTGCAGTAAGGTAGAGCTGTGAGTCAACCACTAACACGACCTACGATTAAATGTCGCAATGACGGACCAGTAATGAACTGCGGCAAGCATGTGTGTGTGTTTATGCCACTGCAAAGTTGGGGGTGGGGGTTCTCTCTCTCTCTCTCTCTCTCTCTCTCTCTCTCTCTCTCTCTCTCCTCTCTCTCTCTCTCGTCTCTCTCTCTCTCTCGTCTCTCTCTCTCATATGTGATTGAAGTTAAGAAAAAAATAAGAAAGTAAATTCGATGTTACTGATTTAGATTAAGGATAAACTATGTTGTGTGAGTGTGTGCAGTGTGTGTGTGTGTGTGTGTGTGTTGTGTGTGTGTGTGTGTGTGTGTGTGTGTGTGTGTGTATATGTGTGTGTCCAACAATAACTTAGTTTGCTTAATTAATTCTAATTTGAATATTCATTAATAAATAGCAAAATCTAGGACGAGAAAAATCCATGACACACTAGAGAATGAGGAAGAGGTGACTCCTCCTCCTCCTCCTCCTCTTCCTCTTCTTCCACCTCTTCCTCCTCCTCCTCCTCCTCCTCCTCCTCCTCCTCCTCCTCCTCCTCCTCCTCCTCCATCAACCTGCAGCAGTAAAAGGAAAGTCTTACTATATTACTCTCTCAAGTTTCCTTTATTTTCCTCCCATAAAAACAATATCTGTGCAACATGAAATTCATATTTGTTATAATTTAACTTTCAATACACACAACACGCACACACACACGCAACGCACGCACACACACACACACACACACACACACACACACACACACACACACACACACACACACACACACACACACACACACACATAAACCACACACACACATGAATGTTATATACAAGTCACGTTCTTCATAGGATATTTGCGTTGTGGCTTTCATATGAGAGAGAGAGAGAGAGAGAGAGAGAGAGAGAGAGAGAGAGAGAGAGAGAGAGGAGAGAGAGACGAGAGAGAGAGAGAGAGAGAGAGAGAGAGAGAGAGAGAGAGAGAGATACTGTTTTCCAAGTTCTAGTTCTATGTACTCTTTGTTAGAATTTTATGGTGATTATCTATTTCATCATGACAAAGGTGGAGAATATAATGATAAACAAGGTAATGAAAAACAATTGTGTAAAGGAAGAGGTAATAAACGAGACCAACGACTGTTATAATTAAATGGAAAGCATCTCTCTCTCTCTCTCTCTCTCTCTCTCTCCTCTCTCTCGCTCTCTCTCTCTCTCTCTCTCTCTCTCTCTCTCTCCCTCTCTCCCTCTCTCTCTCTCTCTCTCTCTCTCTCTCTCTCTCTCGTAAAAATAATAATTAAAAAAAAATAATAATAATAACAACATCGACATCATTAATAAGAATAATCATCATAATAACACCATATGAGGGTGACAGCAGACTGCACATTAATAATTAGAATCACAGTTACATTACCTAATGAATCCACGCGCCCAGATGCTAATGTGAAACCTGTGTCATTGAGAGAAAAGTATTTTACCTATATACACTATACTTACATATCCAATGTTTATCCACCCCTAAAAATTAGTGAGAGTGTTACAATTTCTAGGAACTAAAGTACACACTCACTCACACACACACACACACACACACACACACACACACACACACACACACACACTCACACACACACACACACACACACACACACACACCTACGCTGTTGACTGCTTAATTCACAAGTTGCAATTACGTGAAGAGTCGTTTTGACCTGCCCTCGACTGGAAATAATGTCAG